>JAGFNQ010007444.1:0-62350 GCA_024364735.1 Boesenbergia rotunda | reverse complement strand
CAGCCCAGAAGGAGAACCACCATTCGAGTTCCAAGGAGCCCCAAAGAGGAAGACTCAGAAATTCCTCTCAGCCTTGGCAGCCCACCAGATGCTAGAGCAAGGGTGTGCTGGTTTTCTTGCACACGTAGTGGACTCAGAAGCAAAGAAAGAACTCAAGCAGGAGGATGTACGGGTAGTCTGCGAATATCCAGAAGTGTTCCCAGAAGAACTACCTGGACTACCGCCCAACAGGGAGGTGGAATTTGAGATTGAGCTGGTGCCAGGTACCGGTCCGGTCTCAAAAGCCCCATATCGTATGTCTCCTGCAGAGCTGAAAGAATTACAAGAGCAACTCCAGGAGCTACTAGACAAGGGCTTCATCCGCCCGAGTCATTCACCCTGGGGAGCTCCTGTACTTTTCGTCAAGAAGAAGGATGGGTCTATGCGCCTGTGCATAGACTACAGAGCTCTGAACAAGGTAACCATCAAGAACAAGTACCCCCTTCCCAGAATAGATGATTTATTTGATCAACTCAAAGGGGCTACAGTGTTCTCGAAGATAGATCTGCGTTCTGGGTATCATCAGCTAAAGGTTAAAGAAAGTGACATCCCCAGGACGGCCTTCAGGACAAGATACGGCCACTACGAATTTGTAGTGATGCCTTTTGGAGTAACCAATGCTCCAGCAGTCTTCATGGAGCTGATGAACCACATCTTCAGGGAGTATCTCGATAAATTCGTCATTGTATTTATTGATGATATTCTCATATATCACAGACTCCAGAGGACCATGCTACACACTTGAGGATAGTGCTGCAGATCCTTCAGCAGGAGAAGCTCTATGCAAAATTCTCAAAGTGTGAGTTTTGGCTAGATCATGTGACCTTCCTAGGTCACATTGTATCCAAGAAGGCATTCAAGTTGATCCAGCCAAGATAGAAGCAGTCAGCAACTGGTGTAGACCCAAGAATGCCAGTGAAATCAGAAGCTTCTTAGGCCTGGCAGGATATTACAGAAAATTTGTGGAGGACTTTTCCAGAATAGCCTCTCCACTCACAGCCTTGACCAGAAAGAACAAGAAGTTTGAATGGTCAGATAAATGCGAGCACAGTTTTCTAGAGCTGAAGAAGAGACTGACCAGTGCTCCCATCCTGACTGTTCCAGAAAGTGACAAGGCCTTCGACATCTACAGTGATGCATCCAAGATGGGCCTTGGAGCTGTCCTCATGCAAGACGGTAAAGTAATAGCATATGCCTCCAGACAGCTCAAGGACTATGAGAAGAATTACCCTACCCACGACCTTGAGCTAGCAGCTGTGGTTTTTGCACTGAAGCTCTGGAGACACTACCTGTATGGAGTGCAGTGCAGAATCTTCACAGACCATCAGAGTTTGAAGTACTTCTTCACTCAGAAGGATCTGAATATGAGGCAGCGCAGGTGGCTAGAGTTGGTCAAAGATTATGACTGTGAAATCCTCTACCACCCAGGTAAAGCTAATAAAGTGGCAGATGCACTGAGCAGGAAATCCTGTGCAGCACTGATGTCCCTATCATCACTGTCTCCACCACTTCAGAAAGAAATAAAAGATTTTGGAGTCGAAGTTATGGTTGGGCAATTTTCTGCATTGACCCTAGAATCAACCCTGCTTATAGATATACAAGAAAAGCAAGATAAAGACCCAGAGATTCAGAAGATCAAGCAGGGGATCCAAGAGGCAGAAAATTTAGAGTTTCGAGTATCAGACAGTGGCATCCTCTACCTTGGAGACCGCCTTTGCGTCCCCAATGACGAGGAACTAAGAAAGAATATTTTAGAAGAAGCCCACAGTACCCCGTACTCTATGCATCCTGGTTCTACCAAGATGTACCAAGATTTAAAGAAAAGGTTCTGGTGGTCTGGACTCAAGCGAGACGTGGCCAGATATATCAGTACCTGCTTGACCTGCCAGAGAGTCAAGGCAGAGCACCAGAGACCAGGAGGAGTTCTACAGCCTCTTCCTATTCCAGAGTGGAAGTGGGAAGAAATATCCATGGACTTTATCACAGGTCTTCCAAGAACCACCCATGGACACGATGCAATTTGGGTGATAGTAGACAGATTGACCAAGTCTGCCCACTTTCTAGCCATCAAGGTGTCGCACTCAGTAGAGCATTTGGCGCAGTTATATGTGAAGGAAGTGATCCGGCTTCATGGAGTCCCGAAGTCTATCATTTCTGACAGAGACGGGCGGTTCATCTCCCATTTTTGGAGGTGTGTTCAGGACGCCCTAGGCACCAGACTTCAGTTCAGCACAGCTTTCCATCCCCAGACAGATGGACAAACAGAGAGAGTAAATCAGATTTTAGAAGACATGCTAAGGGCTTGTGCGTTGGACTTTAAAGGTAGTTGGTGCAAATTTCTGTGCTTAGCTGAGTTTGCCTACAACAATAGCTATCAGGCCACCATCAGGATGGCACCTTATGAGGCATTGTATGGCAGGAAATGCAGATCACCCATATGTTGGCAAGAAGCTGGTGAGAAGAAAGAGATGGAGTCAGGACTAGGCAGCCAGACTGAGCTTATAGATGAGACCACTCAGGCTATCCAGATGATCCGCCAGAGGATTGAGACTGCCCAGAGTAGACAGAAAGTTATGCTGACACACGCCGTAGGCCACTGGAATTCCAAGTTGGAGATTCAGTATTCCTCAAGGTCGCTCCTATGAAGGGAGTGATGAGATTTGCAAAAAGGGCAAGCTGAGTCCTCGCTACATAGGACCCTACAAGATTATAAAGAGAGTTGGGAAGGTAGCCTATGAGCTGGACTTGCCAGAGGATATGTCAGCTATCCACAGTACATTTCATGTCTCTATGCTAAAGAAGTGTATTCACGATCCTAGCCAAGTGATTCAGCCTCAGTCAGTACAGATCCAAGAAGATCTTAGCTATGAGAGCAGACCGACACAGATAGTGGACAAAGCAGTTAAAAGATTAACAAATAAAGAAGTGCCACTAGTGAAGGTCATCTAAAAGAATCAAAAGCATGAGGAAGCTACTTGGGAACGTGAAGACAGCATGAGAGAAAAATATCTAGAATTATTCTAAGTTCGAGGACGAACTTTTCATAAGGTATGGGAGATTGTAACGCCCCAAAATTTCCATTTTAAGTCCTTAAAGTCCTTGAAATTAGTTAAAAATATTTAGAATATTCTTGGATTTTTAGAATTTTTAGAATATTTTTACGGATTTTTCTGAGTCCGTTTAGTATTTTTACTAAAAGAAATAGAGTTTTCGGCAAAAAGTTGCCTGGACGAGTTTTGAACCCGAGACCTCCCATGGGATCAACGACTTAGGTTGGTCGGGTTAACCAGGAGCCCCAGCAGGGGTGTGCTGAAAGAAAATAGAGAAATATTAAGTTAAGTTATAAAGTTGGACTTAAATACCCTAAGTATAAATAGATAATTAAAGAGAGGAATTTTATTTTCTCTAAACCTAAACCCTCTCTCCCTCGCCCAAGCCCTCACGCCGACCCCCTCTTCTCCTCTCTTGGGCGAAAACACACCAAGGCCTCCTCTCCTCTTCTAAGGGGGCGCCGGCCAAGGAAGAACCGAAGGGTACGGAGAGTTTCGTTCGTCTCGACGAGAAGAACGCGTAGGCGCGAACGGTTCATCGAGATCTCAAGTTTCTCCCGAGCCCTAGACGTCAATTTCGGTTGTAAGTTCAAGGAAATCAATGTAAGTACTGCTCACCTGCAGTAAGAGGCGGTTTTCCGCAAGATTTTCCCGTTAGAAAGTTAAAATGCAATTTTCCTTAAAGTTTATGATTTTGCATGTAATCCTAGGTTGATCCATGCTTGTATAAGTTTGATTAAGCACCCTATATGAGGTTAGGGGCTAAGAAAAGTTATGAGAAAAGAAAAGAGAAGATAAAGATAAGAAAAGAAAGGGCCAAGGCCTTAAGAAATCCCCAAAAGTCAAGACTTAGGGATTTGGGCACACAAGGGGCTCGTTAAAATGCCAAGGCATTTAAAGATAAGAAAGAAAAGAAAGAAAAACTATTTTATTTTCTAAGGCCAGTACCCGGCGTCCAAGGGCGTCGTTAAAGAAATCCAGGTGTCCAATTCCAAGGTCTTGGCCCTGGTAGACCAAGGTCTGCTCTATTAGGATTGGTGGCTCGCTACCCCAACCTTTTAGGGAACGCGCATAAGATGGTACTTACGTCTTAAGTGGATCCAAGTGAGATATTATTTTCAAGTATATGCTTTAGCAAAGTTTTCTAATGTTTAAGAAAGTTTTCTAAAAGTTAAAGAAAGATTTAAAAGTCAAAGAATTGCTAAAGTTTCAAGTTAAGCCAAGAACAAGTAAGTTAAGACTTATTAGTGCTTTAGTATGCATGTCTTGAGTTATACATGTTGTTTTAGTGTTTCTTTTAAGCATAAAAGTATCTCATGTGATTTCACAGTGTTTTAAAAAGCATGCTTGTACATTTCGAGATTTTGTGAGCTAGATTGTACTTACTAAGCTTTTGCTTATTAGTTGCATTTCCTCTTGCTGCAGGTAAAGGTAAAGGCAAGCAATTCTGAAGGAAGGCGACAAGGCGGTGCTGAGTGACGTGTGTGTGGTGGCTGACCTTGGAGAGGTCCTTGGGACAAGATGAATAAAAGAATCAAAGTGTATTTATTATAAAGTCTTAGTTTAAGTTAGATCATATAGCATTTATCCAAGTAATTGCGTTTTAGATATTTTGCATGTCTTAAAACCATCAGTAAAGATTCCATGTCATTTTAATTAGCATACATATCCTTATGATGGCATTGGATGAGTATGAGTGTGAGTAGTTTTGAATATTGATACTTGATGGAGCTATTTGATGCATATGCCAAGATATTGAGAGTTTCCCTTTGAATCAAGTTATTATTGCTATAAATACGCTTAGAAAAGTTGCATTACATCCCAAAATACTTTAGTGAGGTGTAGAACACGTGTTTTGGTATTATGAATGCATAAGAGTTAAGTTTGGTACAAAACTTTAGTTAAAAGTTCATATAGATTTTCATAACTTAATTACTTCCGCAAAAGTTCTAATTTCGAGTTTATGAAGTTGTTTTGATTGGCTAAAATGTTTAGGAAACTAGTATAGAGTATAGAAATGGTGTTGTGTCTTTGTATAACTTGAAACCATATGTTTGGTGGACTTTTGATACAAGGTTTCGAATATGAATTTAAGGTTTTTCAGGTGTGCCAGTCGACTGGTTCAGTATCAGTCGACTGCCCTATCGAACAGTAGCTTCTGTTCGATGCATCAATCGACTGCTAAGAGGCCAGTCGACTGGTGCCGCGCCCAGAAACTTTCTGTGGCCGATACCAGTCGACTGGTCAGATCGCAGTCGACTGGTACCATTGCAGAAGGAAATGTGCCATTGTATCCTGCATGACTATTAAAGTTAGAATATCATCCCTAGATGGATTTAAAAGAAAAAAAAAGAAAGTTCCGCATTTTTAGTCGTGCATTAGAGTCAAGATAGTAGATAAAGTAGCGGACCGTCTAAGGTAGAGAAGGCGGGTCGCTACAAGGGGCAGCACCCCTACTCGTGAAATAACCTTCACGAGTGTCTTCTTGTGATTATACAGCGCCTTTATCCGCTGTCCCAAAATCCATTTGGGCGAAACTTACCGTTTCGGAGAAGTTTTTCTCGGTGGCAAAGTCTACAAGTGCTTCGCACTCGTCGCTTTGCTTCTACGAGGAAAAATACTCAAAAATCCTAAAATTTAGAAAAATTACAGAAGCATAAAATTATCTAAATTTTGTATCTAATACAAAAAAAATAAAAACCAAAACAAGCACAAGCTTCGCTCGTGGCTCTGATACCACTGTAGGGTTTTTCGGGCCGTGAAAACCACTTTTTCGCGTCGCGGAAACCCCGAAAGCCCCAATAGAAAGGATCCGAGCGAAGAAAACCATTCAAAAATTTATGAGTGCTCGTTTATATGCTTCAAAACCGATCTACAACCTAGATCTATTAGAGAAGAGAAAAACTACCTTCGATGCGTGCCCTGCAATTCCCGCTCGCTCCTCGGTTGGTGTCGGATCTCAAGGATGCAAAGTAGCAACCCTCTAGAAGTATCCACACAAGCAAGAGAGTGGAGAGGAGAGCCCAAAAGTGTGCTAGCACTACTTGGGGTCTCGGCAAGATGAGAGGAGAGGGAGAGCAAAACAAAACAAAACCAAGTAAGGAGAAGAATGAATCACACACCCACAAAAAAAACTCCTTTTTTTGTGTGTTTAAGTGGCAGGCCACTTAATGGCCATTATTGGCCATTAAGTGGCCGGCCACCACCTTTGGTAACCCCTATTTGAATTCAAAATTCAAATGGGGAGGTTACTTAGCCTTGATGATGATGCCAAGTCATCACTTGGTCAAGTCAAGGCGATGTGGCTTGAGTCAAGTCAAACTTGCCTCTTATGGACTTTCCATATTTAGCCAAAGTCAAACTTTGACTTCATTATTCTCCCATGATTAGATTCATCCAACACTTGGATCAAACTCGAGTCCAACTCAAGTTGTCTAATTTGAGTCAAGTCAAACTTGCCTTTTATGGACTTTCCATATTTAGCCAAAGTCAAACATTGACTTCATTACTCTCGGTCCATCATATGGACTTATTCTCCATCTATTGCTCTATGTGTGTGACCCTATAGGTTCTTGTAACGTTGGCAATGCCCTTAAACCTATTTAAGGACATAAGCAATGAGAGGTATCTAGCAACACATCATTGCTACCCAAGTTACAAGAATGTCGAGATCCAACATCACCATTGTGACTAATAATTGTGACCATCACAATATGTGACAACGTCCTTCTATCCTCGATATCTAGATTGATCTTTCATGAGGCATAGACCGTGTCATCCTCAAATCAATCTATATGTCTTGATCTCCAAGTAGACTCACTATAATCAAATAAGCTCAATATCTAATATTGCCTTATTTGGGCATGACCATGCACTTAGTGGTCTTACTCTATCAAGAACGAAGATATCACTCCCGTCATATAGGAGGGATAGATCCCATCTACGTTACTCACATCCCTCCGCATAATTTGTTACAAACCCAGTAATCGCCTTTATAGTCCACCCAGTTACGGGTGACGTTTGACGAAGCCAAAGTACGTAACTCCTTATGTAGGGAACTAATGTAACTTCAGGTCTAGGACTATAGTCATACTAATAGTCACATGAGAAAGTATATGACACTCATATAACGATCCATGATACTTTCTCATGGCGGGCCATTCAGTATACATTCTCTAATGTATACCCATGTGTCAACTTGATATCTCATATCCATGACTTGTGAGATCAAGTCATCATGTTGACCTACATGCTAGTCTCTATGCATTAACATTGTCCTTGAATGTTAATACTTGACTAGGAATAATTAAGAGTAGTGTTCTCTATATCATCTCACTATCGATTCAACTAATCGATTGATATAGATAAGAACCTTCTACTCAAGGACGTTATTATACTAAGTTATTTGGCACCAATACACATAAGTACAATAACCATAAGAAATGCCTTTATATATAAGAAATATATATACAAGAATATGATACAATGAGTTCAAAAAGTAATCATCATATGATTGGCTCTAGGGCTCTCACTAACAGGAGGTTATCCGGGGAGTGATCCACCGACGGATTCTTAGATTAGTCACTCGTCCGGGGTGGATACCAAGTAAAATCGGTTTGTTAGCATTGTTTACATTGTTAGTTTGTTTTTGTTTGTATTTCCGCTGCGCAACTAACAACGTAGGTGAAAAGAATTCGAAGAATTGTTATTCACTCCCCCTCTAGCGTATGGAATCGATCCAACACCTAGGACTGGGTCAAGTTTAGGGGGAGGTCAAATTAGAAGAGTTATTGAATATTTCAAAATAATATGTTTTCGTGCACGATATTTTCAAAATCCTGTTGAAAACATAAGTAATTTGTCTTTCAAAATACTATTAGTTTGTTTTTCAAAAAAAAAATTTGTGGCTTATAAAATCTTTTTGAAATACTTTTTGAAATAATATTTACTTGAGTTTGGGGAATTTTCAGGACACTTAGGGAAATGTCCTTGTAGTTAACAAGGTTTCCTAGGATTGTGTCAGACTGGAAAAAAAACCAAGTCAAGTAAAATATTAGTCAAGTTATAGTTTTAAAAACCAAGTCAAGTAAAAAGTTCATAATATTTCCCAAAAGTACTTATATTTTTCAAAAAGTTCATAATATTTTTCTAAAGTACTTATGTTTTTCAAATTCATAAGTACTTATATTTTTTTTCAAAATTGCATAATATCTTTCAAAGGTACTTGTAGTTTTCAAGATACTAATGTTTACAAAGTACGAAATTTTTTAATACTTTTCAAAAGTGCAGATATTTTGTTTCAAAGGACAATTTTTCAAATCTTTTTCAAAGTGAAAATGTGTTATGTGTAAAATATCTTTCAAATTTTTTTCCAATAATTCTCAGAGTATTCTTCTAAATGTACTATTCGTTAAGTGAAAATCTTTTTATGAGTGCAATCTTTTAAAATCTTTTCTAAATGAAAGTCCTTCTAAGGCAATAGTTTTCTAAGTGTGAGAATGTTCTAACTTCAAAAGATTTTCCTACAAACACAAAATATTTTTCCAAATTGCTCAGTACTTTTCAATGTGTAACTTTTTTTGGTGCAATTATTTTTTTGACTAGCTCTTTGCTATGCTTTCAAAGATTTATACTAAGTACTTTCAAAAGAAAAAATGTTTTCATTGTTGGCGCAAGTGTTTTGATGATTTTTGATGTATGACAAAGGGGGAGAGTGCGCTTAAATTAGAGAATTTTTTTTCTCTTATGAAAGGATCAAATGAAATCAAAATATTTTTTTTCAAAAAGGGGGAGAGTGAGCTGACGTTAGAATTTTCTCCCAAAGGATCAAAATGTTTTTCAAAACTTAAATCATTTTTTTCATTTTATCCCAAGGTTTGTAACTTAGCCCTTTGATCCAATCTAACTTAAGATATTGTCAAACATCAAAAAGGGGGAGATTGTTGGTGCAAGATGCATCAGTGATGTCCTCCTCTAAGTGTTTTAATGTTTGACAATATACTTAAGTCAGTAATACATTGAACAAGAGAAAGGTAGTCAAGAAAATTGGGCCAAAGTGATAAAAGTCCTAGTTAACCTAGGCACTAAGTTCTGGTGAGTGAAGCTGGGCACTAAGACCTGGTGAGTGAAGTTGGGCACTAAGTCCTGGTGAGTGAAGCTGGGCACTAAGACCTGGTGAGTGAAGCTGGGTACTAAGACCTGGTGAGTGAAGCTGGGCACTAAGACCTGGTGAGTGAAGCTGGGCACTAAGACCCGGTGAGTGAAGCTGGGCAAAAGTCCTGACACGTGAAGTTAGGCAATAAGTCCTGGTCATGAGAATGGGAAAAAGTCATGGTGAGTGAAGCTGGGCAAAAGACCAACCGGATGGGTCGGGTGGCAACCGTCTCCTGAGAGGAGTAGGTGAAAGGCGTGTTCCTAGGGATGGGAACTTAGGCGTCGGTTTGACCTAGAGTTTCGCAGAAATCTGAAGTCAGAACCAAGCCCTTAGCGTTAAGTCTATCTGCTTGTTTGCCTTGTATTTATGTATCTTATAGGTACCTAAAATGGATCACAAAGTAGGCAAACAAACACACAACATGGCTGGAAACTAGGCTGCTAGGCGCCCCTATTAACCAGGGGCGCCTCAATGAAAGAGGCGCCTCAATGATACAGGGTGCCTCAATCATTCAGGCGCCCTGTATGTCTAAGGCACCCTGGTTGAAATCATTATCGGCTGCTGCGAGTTCGGCGTGGAGATAAGCTTTGATCAAGTTGTATGAGGCGCCTCATTGAACACAGGCACCCAGTAACAAGCCTATAAAAGGGGCTTCGACCCCTCAACTCAAAACAACATTTGAAAATCATTCTAAGCCTTCCAAGTGACGACAAAGCACTAACAACAAAGCTCTGCGACCAAGGAAGCACCGAGAGGAAGTGCGCGGCACTTTGGAGTTCCAGATCGGCCGAGTCTTCTACTCTTCTTGTTTGGTCTGAATTTACAATTCTACATTATTTTTCGATATCCTTTTGATTGTAATTTGTGCACTGTAAGACGGGTTTCTTCGCCTCCAGAAAGTCCGAAAAGGAGACCATTAGTGGATGGGCGTTTCTCGTGCTTAGGCCTTGGATGAACAGAAAAGTTTACGAAGTTTCTGCAAAGTTTTTACGGTCGATATTCACCACCCCCCCTCTATCGATGGCACCGATCCCCACAGCACCTGCTCTTGCCTTGGTGACATACTCTTGGGTGCATCCTCCCACACTTTGAACATTGAGGATATTTGGGGTACTTGCTTGATGAGCTTCCTTTTGAGTTGCTTCCAGAAGTCTTTTGGTCTCACTGTTTCCTTTTATTTGGGTTCCCTTTCCAGTTCTGCGGGTTACCCTAGAATTTCTGGATTGGTACTTGCTTCTCTTGCATATTGGTGGCCTTTATACTATTTAGGTAGTGCTTAGTGATTAACGCACTACTTATCAGTTCTTCGGAGGTCTACGGTCAATTAACACCGCTGGCCACATTTAGGGCTATCTCAGGCCTTAACATCTTGAGCATTAGCCTGACTCTTTCTTTTTCAGTGCTAACTAGATCTAGGCACAGACAAGCTAGCCGGTTGAACTTCCTCACTGCTTCATCCACGGATAGTTCTCCTTGTCTAAATTCTGTGAATTCATCATAATGCTTGTTGGTTACTCGTATGTGGAAGTATTCTTCGAAGAACTCGGTCTCGAAGTCAGCCCATGTCATCTAGCTGACATTTCTCTTGGCCTTTACTCTTTCTCACCACATTCTGGCATCTCCGGTAAGGCAGAAGGAGGCACACTTTATCATCTTTACCTCTGGCTAGTCCAGTAGCTCTACTATGCTCTCCAAAGTTTTGAACCATGCCTGAGCATCCCATAGTTCGCTTGTGCCTAAGAAGTTCTCTGGCTTCAGTTTCTGCCACTGGATGAGATATGCTTCTTACCTTACGCCCCTTGCCCCGACTACAGATGTAACCGATGGAACATCGGTTACAACCGGTGCCACTACATTAGCCACTGGCGGGGTAATAGGAGCGGTGTGCCGGTTAGCCATCAGGGTGGCAATCACTTGCTGCTGTTCTGCTAACTACCTTTGTAACTGAGCCACCACCTCTAAAAGATTTAGTGGTGGTACTACTCTCTTGCCTCTTGCCCTCTAGGAGCTCGCTCCTCGTTTTGGGCCTTCCTGGCACATCCTCTTAGCATTCTCCTACTCTATATCATAATGAGAACAAGGATATTTGTAGCGGCCCCGCCTCTATGGTCCCCGCAGGCAACCCTCTAGGCCGGCGACCCTACGGTCTTCCCACCCCTGGCAGTGGGTTTTTGCCTTCCCCAGGATTCAAACCCTTGACCTCCAGGACAAGTACAATAGTTCCTGAATCCTGGTACCAAGTGAGCTACAACTCACTTAGGGTCGTCGGCCTAGAGGGTTGCCTACGGGGACCATAGAGGCGGGGCCACTACAATATTACTTACTCTACATCATATATCATCATAAAAACATAGCATATGTTGAGACCAATAGTCATAGAAAGACATGTATATAAAACTAATGTATATAAAAGTAAACAAATGCACTTTCTTACTCGGTAGGCGGCAGGATTGATGCTTGATGTCAGTGTGGCGGAAGGGCGGAAATCTGGCTCTGATACCAAACCTGAATCGACCCTCTCTTCTTAACTTTAACCTTAGAGGGAGGTCAAAAAATAAAACCTTAGAGGGAGTTCACAATTTCTTCTTTTCTTTTCTTTTTTTTTCTTTTCTTTTTCATTGCTCCTAGTCGACTGATGATAGGTATAGTCGACTGGTGCCAGTCGACCCCTAGTCCAAATCACTCCCCTAATGTTTATGTTTGAAAGTTGGACCTGGACCAGTCGACTGGTGGAACTACCAGTCGACAGGTGCACTCGACTCAACATGGTTTTCACTCCCCCAATGTTTCTATTCCCTTAAATTCATTGAGGGTAGTCGACTGACACTAAGTGCAGTCGACTGGTAATTCTGGAAACTTGTTTCCATAACTGACAAACATGTTAAGGAGATCATGAATAACATTTTTACTGCTAACTATGATTATAAAACTCATAATCAAAATACTTGGACTAGATCATAAACCATCTAGAGTAGTAAGCCATAAAACAACTCAATCTTATAATCTTTGCAGAATTAACACTACTATCATGAAACTTAAGCAATAATGATGAACTTAGAGCACTAGCAAGTCTCATCCCAAGATCTCACTCCACAGTTCTGCCGCCACTGACACTAATCATCCTTCCGTTAGCCTCCTTGACCTACATCCTTTCATTACCTTTATCTGCAATAAAAGGATGCAAACTATAAGCAAATTGCTTAGTAAATAGACCATGTTCTCACAAAATATGCTCTTGGTCAAAAGAATGGTTGCTTTAAAAACATATGGAACTAGAAATGTCATGCTTAACATGAATATGCTCATGAATACACTTGTAACAAATGCTTGCATTTGAAAACCATGCTTGAACTGAAAAATGCTTAACATGCTTGGAACAAATGCTTGCTTTTGAAAACTTGTATACTCGTATACTTTAAAATAGATAAACATCCTGCTGTTGAGCCCGACATAGTACCAATGTGTGTATCCCTAAGAGGTTTCGGGGTGGGTACCCACCGAACCCTACTAGAGCATCTCTACTAGGCTCGCCTAGATCTCTGTGGGCCTCGGCCCGGTACATACCACTTAATAAAAGTAATATACTTAAAACTTGTAATGCTTGTACTTATAATGCTTACACTTTACATATCCTTTGCATTTAAAAAGTTGGGTTCCCAAAACTTGTTTTGAGACTCATCAAGATCTTGGTCTTGTACTTTCCTCAATGCACCTTATGTGCCTTAGTCCCAGAACTCGTTCTAGGGCTTAGTAAGACCTCGGTCTTACTCTGTACTTTTATCGAGCACCTTGCGTGTCCTAATCCCAAAACTCGTTTTGGGGCAAATCAAGACCTTTGTCTTGCTATACTCAGATTACACACACAAAAAGGCTTAGAATCAAGTTCTACAATAATTAAAATCATTCGAGAACTACTTTTACTGCAAGTGAGTGATCTACTTACCTTGTTACTTTCTAACACACTATACTACGTGCTAGGTCTACTATGGAAGCCTCCTTCGGGATCTACCCCTCGTCCACGTCCTTCGCACGGTCGCCAATACTTAGGCACAAAGAAGACAAAAGAAACCCTAGGTTCTCTTACTCAAGAGGAAGAAGAAGAAGTGAGGAAACCTTTTGTTTCCTCTTCTTTCTTTCCTTTATATACTAAGTGGAAGTTGAAGCAACTTCCATGAAGAGGTGCTTAGATGCTTACTTGCACATATCTTAAATTATTTCCATATTCCAATGTGATGCTTTACCACCACCTAATGGAAACTTAAACATAATGCTAAAGTAAGGGTCCTTGGTTCGAGCCTTAGCTCAGACCCTTCTTACTCTACAAAAGATTTCTTTTTATATTTCTTTTTATTTTGGAAAATTCTGGAAAATTTCTGGGCGTTACATTTTTATACTTAAAAAGGCCCTATATGGACTTAAACAAGCATCTAGAGTCTGGTATGAACGACTACCAATTACTTAATTTCTAAGGGGTTTAACCAAGGTTAAATTGACTCAACCCTATTTGTTAAATCCTTAGACAATGACATCTTTATTGTCTAAATCTATGTAGACGATATAATTTTTGGCTCAACCAACACAAATTTCTTAAAAGAATTCATAAATGTAATGGGAAGCGAATTTGAAATGAGACTTGTAGTTGAAGTAACCTTTTTCTTAGGACTTCAAATTAAACAAACTACAAATGAAAATTATGTCCATCAATTTAAATATGCAAAAGAACTAATTAAAAAATTCAGAATGAAAACTCTAAAGTCATAACTACCCCGATGGCAACAAATATTAAATTAGATAGTGACACAGAAGGAAAACCGGTGGATTTGTAGCATTTTAGAAGTGTTATGATAGGATGTATACTAAAAGCTTTGACTTTTGGTTAGGATACATCTACATTTTAAAAAGAATCAGAAAATCACACAGTGCATGTTTACATTAGTATGTGCACAAACTGTCTGATGCTTCGCATTGTAGATAACATAGTGTGTGGTGTCGCACAGAAGATCATGTTATCTGGTTCCTTGCCAAAGTATAAGAAAGTGGCTCACAACCGAGATGGAGTTAGACAAATCATCGAGATGGTTGTAGTGTAATTAGGTGTGTTTTATCTTAACCATAGAATTACACTAGTGTACTTTGTGTACATTGAGTAGGACCAAAAGAGAGGTCATCCAATTTTTGTACTGACTTCGTAAATTGGATTAGACCTCGGATAATATTATGGAGTACGATCTCTTAATCCCGAAATAATGACGGGCATATATTATTAATTATTGTTTCCTTGATTTACCAATGGGTGAGATCTATTTTGTTAGATCGATAGACCCGATAAGTTGAGAAATAATATTAATAATATGATGTGCCGTTGATTATTGATGGAATCCGTATCCTGGTGAGTCAGGATGATGATGCCCCCTTGGTGAGCTCAAAAAGATCATCATGTCAAATCTTACAAATTGACTATGGTACGACATGATGAAAAGGTGGAGTAGTACTAATCAAGGATAAAGAAGATAATTAATTTAATTATCAGTAAATTAAATTAATTATCGGGCATACGATATTATAAACACGGGGAGATGGACGACTCGTAATAAAGTGGAGCCCATATGAAAATATGGGGGTTGGTGAGGAAGTACTATGGGATCCTTTAGTGGAATAGATCACCATTAATGGATCGGGTTTGGATCCATTAGCGGGCCAAGAACCAACTCCTCCTCATGGTCCCTATCATAGCCCAATAAAACCCCATAGGAGTCATGATACAAGTCTGATTAATTATGGAATTAATCTCGGATTAATTAAGTTATTAATCCAGGATTAATTAAGGAATTAATCTCGGAGTAATTAAGGAATTAATCTTGGATTGATTAAGTTATTAATCCCTAATTAATTAAGGAGTTATTCACTGATAAATTTTGAAATCAATCCATAATTAATTGGAATAATTTCCAATTAATCCCATATATAAAACCCCTACCTCTCTCTCTCTCCTTTTAGTTCTTCTTCTCCTCTCTTAACCTAGGGTGCGCCGGCGGTAGTGAGAAGAAGAGGACCACCTCCTCTTCCTCTCTTGGTTTTCTTTGCATCTCTAAGGTCGTGATCGACCATAGAGCAAGGAAGAAAGAGACTTGGACCTTGGTGGCGCGCGGCTGAGCAAGGAGGGAAGGGTAACTGGTGGTGCAAGGTGAAAGAGTTGGCGCCGGCGTTGGAGGAGAAGGGAAGCCTCTCTTCTCCTTCTGTCTTGCTTTCTTCTTCTTCCGCTTCTACTGCATACATACACAGGACAAGGAGGAGTTCTCTTTCTTGTTGTGGCATGCGGAAGCAAGGGAGGAATAGGGTTGGTGGGCCGGCGAGAGTGGCTCCTCCCTTTTGGTGTTTGTCGCCGGAAATGGGAGGTCCCGTGAGCTCCTCTTCCTTGTGGATCAGCGGCCGCGAGATAGGAAGAGGATAGAGAGGTTGGTGTGGGGTGTGGTGAAGGAGAAGAGCTTCTCTTCTCGGCTTCATCATTGTTTCCTTGAAGGGCTGCCGACGGTGAGCCAAAACCTAACCCTAGGGTTTCGTGGCTTGGCGCAAGGTAAGGAAGAAAGGAAGGATTGATTCAAGTGACTTGGTGACTCCGCGACTTGGTAGACCATCGCCCACACGACGTCAAGGAGGGGAGGGTCATAAGGTAGAAGACTGCTGTTGGAAACGAGATGGCTAGAGAGGGGGGGGGTGAATATAGCCAATCACTTTTCACTTGCGATCAACAATTTTCTTGCACTTAACTTATCAGTAGCACAGTAGCGGAAGAAACAAAAGAAATTGAAAGTGCAGTAAGTTAAAGCAGAGACAAGATCAATACAAAGACAACTGCCAAGAACGCTAACAAGACGGTTTACAAGGTTCGGGGATAACATGCCCCTACTCCTTGGCGTGCCCTTAAGGTGGCCGATCCCTTGATCGTCGGCAGATCAAGCCCCGGTTTCACCGGATATAATGCAACCTCCTTCTCGGTGGAGAAACCTCTCCACAGTGTTTCAGACAGAATAGAGTTTAAGCATAAAGAAACTACGAGAAAGATCTTACTCAACCACTTAGCAAGGACAAGAACACAGCTAGCTTCCCTGAGCTCCACCCAATGTCGATCTCACGCAAGAACCCTTCTCCGTGTCTTCTCACTGTCGGACTCCAAGCTACTTGTTCTCTCCTTCAAGCGCTCAAGTAAAGACTGGTTGTTTCTCGATTGCTTGCTCAAAGTGATGATAGCTTCAAGAACGCAGCAAGCAAGCAGATTGTGGAGAACACTGGGCGCGGCAAGAACACAAGTTTCAGAACTCTACTTCTACGAAGCTCACTTCCGCGCTTTTGATCCTCCACCCAGCACCAGGTGACAACATCCTCCATAGCCTCCAGCTATCTTGCTACCAACACCAGCTACCACTGAGCCCTCTCTGGTCTTCCTGAGATCCCCTCAGTCAAGCCCCAGTCTCGGCTCCAGTCTGCAGCTCGGCCGTTGCAATCTGAAATGGAGAATCGGACAAACCTGCTCCAAGGAAAGCCTCCGTTGACCTCTCCTTGAGTGTTTGAATCCTCCCCTGTCACCTGCAGCTTAATCAGACTATTAGAGCAGCAAATCATCTAGTAAATCAGATATCAGGAGCAAACATCAGCGAATCGGATGTGATCAGACGCTCTGACCACGTCTGACAGTGCAATTTGAATTAAAGTGATCGGTCACTGGACCGATCCAGGATTTGTGGATCGGTCACCAGACCGATCTACTGTAGTGCTGAGATTCCCAGCTCTTATGGCAACACAGGCCTGATCGGTCACCAGACCGATCAGGATGAAGCCTGATCGGTCACCAGACCGATCAGAGTGAAGCCTGATCGATCACCTAGACCGATCAGGACATATGAACAGTGATTTTTTAATCAGATCCAAGATCCCTGATCGGTCACCAGACCGATCCAGGACTTTGATCAACAAGGGAACTCACTCACTTCCGACTCCCTGATCGGTCACCAGACCGATCAGGAGTAAGGTAGTGAGGAAGCAGCCTGCTCCCTGATCGGTCACTGGACCGATCAGGAGCCACGCAGTAGGTTCCCAACCTCACTGTGTGCTCCCTGATCGGTCACCAGTCCGATCAAACAAAGCTGGATCGGTCACCGGATCGATCCACTAAGGAGCAACGTGCCAATGTCCCTGATCGGTCACCAGACCGATCCAGAGACTCAACCCTAGCCCTCCAAGCTAGTGGCTTCATCCACCTTAGCCCTCCAAGCTAAGGATTTTTCCATCTAACCCTCCAAGTTAGGAATTTGCACCTAACCCTCCAAGTTAGGACTTTTCACCTAGCCCTCCAAGCTAGGACTTTTCACCTAGCCCTCCAAGCTAGGACTTTTCACCCAACCCTTCCGAGTTAGAACTTCATCCAACCTAGCCCTCCAAGCTAGGCACCTGACCCTCCAAGCCAGGACTTTTTCACCTAATTCTCCGGGATGGGAATTTGCACCTAACCCTCCAAGTTAGGACTTTTCACCTAGCCCTGCAAGCTAGGACTTTTCACCCAACCCTTCCGAATTAGGACTTTTCCAACACCTAACCCTCCAGGTTAGGATTTTCCAACACCTAGCCTCCCAGACTAGGATTTTCCAACACCTAGCCTCCCAGACTAGGATTTTCCAATACCTAACCCTTCAGGTTAGGATTTTCCATATCATGCCTGATCCCCGACCAGGACTTAATCATAATCATAATCAACCTAAACTAAAATCGATGTCAACACCAAAACAACAATCAGGGCAAGACTGCATCAACAATCTCCCCCTTTTTGTTGTTTGACAATCCGATTTTAAGTTTAGGGATTCTCAATCAATAGCTCAACTTTGGAATCATAGGGGAATCCAGATCCTCCCCCTACAACATGATCATCCTAAACTTAACCAATCCACACTCTCCCCCTTTGTCGAACACGAAAAGGGTCTAGACAGGCTGTTAAGTTTTAAACAGGCTCCCCCTCAACCCTAGGGGTATCCCAAATCAACAAAGATGTGATAGGTTGTTGGATAACCATACGAACACATGTGAAAAAGATAGAGCAAGATATAGCAATCACATGCATCATATGAATCTGGAGTATAAACTCGCAAGACATGCCATAATATTCATAAGTATCAAGTAGACATGGCATTGTAAGCATGAACATGACAATTGAGCAAACATGCAGATAAAACTCATGGCATCAACAATAGATATACTAATATCAGATGAGCATGTGAAGCAAAGTCGGCAAGTCAAAGCATAAGACATCCAGACAAGTAGCAAAATACATGTGACACAAGGCCACAACTATCAAGTCACAGAGCATACAGCCCAGAAGTCATACAACACAGGAAATCATTAACCGTCAACGACATCGTCATCAGAATCATCAATATATATGATATCTCCGGGTGAAGGGCCACTGGGGGACGCACCATCGGGAAACGTATGATGATACCATTCTTCATACCATCTGTCCTGGAACGCGCTCATCTCAGAGACATCAGATGCCAGGGCATCAAAACGGCGATCAAAAGACCGGAACTCGGAGCTGACCTCCTGTCGCTAGCTCGGAGATGTGTAGTTCGCATTCTATCTTTCGCTCTATCTCCGCAACCTGCCAACTGAGGTCAGGAGCCCACTCATCATAGTCTGCAGTAATAGCTGGCGCCCCCTGGTCAAGAACTGCTTGCGGTAGCTCCCCCACGCGGTTGCGATCCTTCCATCTCAGCCCCTCAGTCCCGAGAACAATGTCAGACTGAGCAAGCATACGACGATCCAGGCGGCAGTCTTGTTGAGTCATCGGCACAATTTGGCCCTGTGAAACGTCGATGCCAACCGACTCCAGCCAGGCAGTGATGATATGGCCGAATGGCATGTAGACTGACTGGGATAACGGCATACTGTGGACAATGATAGAAAGATAGACCGAAGTCACTGGGTCAAAGTCTAACTGCTGATGCATCCCGTAAAGCATCAAGCAGTGGAATGGATGAATCTCATCAAGGTGTTTCGAAGTAGTAGGAAGGAGACAATTTGTGATGATTTTAAACAACACATAGTCAGCAGGGGAAAGACGAAGAGCAGGGAAAGTGGGAAAGTCACGGGTGCGCTCACCAGAACCCCCTGGTCTGGGATGGCCTAGAAAGTACTCGTAGATGGAATCAGGAGTCACTCCATCGAAGGGAACTGGAAGGGGATTAGGAGGAAAAGGGTAGAGAAAGAAATCATTGTTTGATCTGCGACAGCCGAGAAAATTAGTAAAAATAGATCGATTGAAATCAAGATCAATACCGGCAACACGGGTCCGTCATCCCGTGCTCCACCCAGTGCCCTCTCCACACATCATGTTGTTATAGAATTCAGAGACCAAGTTAAGGTTGATTGGTCTCTCAAGATAAAGAATAGATTGGAGATTATAATGTGTGATAATGTGTTGGATGGTTGGGCAATGTTGATAGATGAAGGAATGGTCAATAGTTCGACATGACATTAACTTGAAGTTGTGCCACTGGAATTTGAAAGCAAGACCAGGACTCTGAAACCGAGTAAGTTGAGGTGGTGGATGCCCTTGAGAAGATGTAGATGACGAAGAAGTTTTCCCTCTTGAATTGCCCTCTAAAACCTCCATTCCCTTAGAAGGCTTTCTAAAGGGTTGAATTGATCATGACACAGGATTCAAATGATAAGATCGATCATACAAAACAAGAATTGATCATATAAGATGATACCAAATCATTAGATCAAAAGGAAATTTCGATCATAAGGTGAGAAAGAGAGTCGCGGCAAAGATCAAGACACCACAGCAAGAACAAGAACAAAAACCATGGTTAGCTTCAAATCCATATAATCTATGAAGAGATTGGTAGAACAACTGAAATCAAAGCTTACTTAGGCGTCATGGATGAGCTTGCGCAAGGAGGAAGAATCTAGTTCCTCAAGGTTGAGAGAGAGAGAGGTCTGCGCAATAGAAACTCTCGGACGCAGAGAGCTTGGAATATGTGGGGAGCTCGCAGGGAACAGGAAGACACCAGTAGGGATCTCCGCAAGAAATCGCACGCACGAAGTGGGAGAGACGCAGGAGAGTGCTCTTGCTCAAGCAAGGTTGCGCAGATGTGGAGTTTCGGCGCTAGGGTTCGGCGCTGAAAAGGGTTTTGCGAAATTAATCGGTTGGTGGATCGGTCCACCAACCAGAATTTAGTGCGTTTGAATGGATCACCGTTCGATCTGATCGCACTCAGACCGACCAGGCTACAGAGATCGGACTGAGCATAACCTGATCGGTCGGGTGACCGATCAGACGCGCTTCTGATCGGTCGTTGACCGATCAGGACACGAACAATAGAGTCTGGAGGAAAACTACTGGGCTCCCTGATCGGTCTGTAGACCGATCACCATAGGGTGCCAGATCGGTCCAGGGACCGATCCAGGCTAGCTCAGTACACTTAGTCAAATCGGGAAGATCACGGCTTGCCTCGCTGATCGGTTTGTGGACCGAACACCACAGGAAGAAGCCAGATCGGTCCAGGGACCGATCAGCCCTATGCCTGATCGGTCCGGTGACCGATCAGGGTTCCTGGTAATCCCTGATACGAACTGAAATGTTCAGTTTCAAAATTTCTGAAACTTCCCAACGAGATCTGATGAACTTTATCGAACTTGGACATGATTTCCTGACTAAAATTGATCCCTTAACAAGAATCAAAGGTCCTTATAGGTTCAACAATCACTTTGACCCATACAAATGGAGTCAAACTCAATCAACAATCAATCAAGCAAATTCATTCAAGTTTGAGTCAAATCCAATGTTCCAATCAAGTTGCCTTGATTGGAATGTCCAAGTATGATTATAGAGCCATATACACATATGTTATGCAATGGTTTTCCCCATACTTGGTCACCATCGTGATTATTATCTTGTCAACTTAATCTCTCAAGGGACGCATTGACATTTTGAGAAATTGAGTTGATCCTAACATCTCACCCCATGTCTAGCAAACAAAAACATTTTGGTAAACCTTATAGTATGTGTGAGATGTCCCCAAAGTTACCCAATTGATTCCCAACAATTTCGAAATAATCATGAAGGGTTTTGAATGCAATTTGAAAATCATGAAGCGCGACACATTCCCAATTCCCGTCTTAGGAAACTAAATTCATTTTCGGGAAGTAGTTTAGTGAAAATGTCAGCTAGGTTTGACTTTGACTCTACATGAGAGAGTATGATGTTCCCCCTAGCTACATGATCCCTAATGAAGTGGTGTCTTACTTCAATATGTTTTGTCCTAGAATGATGAACTGGATTCTTGGTTAAGTTAATTGTGCTAATGTTATCACATAACACTTGCACACCCTTGTAACTCAATCCATAGTCCTCTAAGGTATGAATCATCCACAACAATTGTGATACACTCTCTCCCATGGCGATATATTCTGCCTCGGTAGTGGAAAGAGCAACACAATGTTGCTTCCGACTCGACCAACTTACTAAGGACGAACCTAAGAATTGGCAGCCCCCACTAGTGCTTTTCCGGTCCAACTTACATCCAGCGTAGTCGGAATCCGTATAGCCGATCAAATCAAAAGATTCGGTACGGGGATACCAAAGACCTACACCAATTGTGCCCTTGAGATATCTCAAAATTCGCTTAACAGCAATTAGGTGAGATTCCTTGGCACAGACTTGATACCTAGCGCACATACCCACAGCAAATAGGATATCCGGTCGACTGGCTGTAAGGTATAGCAAGCTGCCTATCATGCTTCGATATTGAGTTATATCAACGGGTTTACCACTCTCATCATTGTCTAATCTTGTGTTTGTAGCCATGGGAGTGGTTACCTCTTTCGAATCACTCATATTGAATTTTCGAAGCATTTCCTGTGTATACTTTGATTGGTGCACATGGATACCATCGCGAGTTTGCTTGATTTCAAGTCCAAGGAAGAAGGTCAACTCTCCTACTAGACTCATTTCAAACTCACTCTCCATGTGTCCAATGAACTCATTTAAATAGCCCTTATTGTTTGAGCCATAGATTATGTCATCGACATATACTTGGGCTACAAATATATTGTCACCATCTCTTCGTAGAAATAGTGTAGGGTCTATTTGGCCTCTAACGAAGCCCTTCTCAACTAGGAATGTTGACAACTGCTCATACCAAGCCCGGGGTGCTTGTTTAAGGTCATAAAGTGTCTTTTTGAGCTTGAACACGTGATTTGGAAATTCGGTACTCTCAAACCCCGGAGGTTGTTCGACATAGACCTCTTCTTTAATCAAACCATTTAGAAAGGCTGATTTGACGTCCATTTGATATAATTTGAAACCACGATGTGCTGCAAATGCTAGCATCAATCGGATGGACTCTAATCGTGCCACGGGAGCATAAGTCTCATCATAATCAAGGCCTTCAACTTAACTGTAGCCCTTAGCTACCAAGCGTGCCTTATTTATAATGATTTCTCCCTTATGGTTCAATTTGTTCTTGAAGACCCATTTGGTTCTAATAATGGAGGTCTTCTTGGGTCTAGGGACTAAGTCCCAAACTTGACTCCTCTCGAATTGACCTAGTTCATCTTGCATTACGATAATCCAATCGGGATCATTTAATGCTTCATCAATTTTTCTAGGTTCAATTTCGGAAATTAGAGCAACTTCATTAGCCTCATTCCGGAAGAATGATCTAGTTCTAACCCCTTGATGGATGTCTCCAACAATTTGGTCTTGGGGATGACTAGAGGCTAATCTAGTTTGCCTTGGAGTTGGTGGTGCTTCTTGAACAGGTTCACTAGACACAAGTTTAGCCTCAGGATTCGGCTGATCAGTGGGTTGTCTAGGTTCACCGTTATCAGACTCATTACCATCAACAATACTTGGAGTTTCATTCAAACTCAGTCTCCTAAGTTCGAGTTGAACTCCTCCTACATTTTCTGATTGGTCACTTGATTTTGGAACTTCTTCAAAGATCACATCAGCAGACTCTTCAACTAATCTAGACTTCTTGTTGTAGACTCGGTAGGCTTTGCTAACGAGGGAGTACCCGACTAGTATCCCTTCATCAGCCTTTGCCGTGAACTTTCCAAGGTGATCCTTGGTGTTTAGGATGAACACCTTACAACCAAACACCCTATGATGTTTAACCGTAGGTGGTTTTCCAAACCAAAGTTCATGGGGAGTCTTTCCTAAAAACCTATGAATCAGGACTCTTTTTTGCATATAGCAAGCTGTATTTACAGCTACGGCACATAAGTAACTCGGGAGTGAGTACTCATTGAGCATGCTTCGTGCAGCCTCTTAAAGTACACGGTTCTTCCTCTCTACAACACCATTTTGTTGTGGTGTTCTAGGAGTAGAGAACTCATGTCTATAACCCTTATCTTGACAAAATTCTAAAAACCTTTGATTTTGAAATTCGCCTCCATGGTCACTTCTAATTGTCTTAATTGTTAATGATTTCTCATTTTCAACTCTTCTACAAAAAGAAATGAAAATATCTAAGGTTTGGTCCTTATATTTCAAAAAGTTAGTCCATGTATATCTAGTGAAATCATCAATAATCACAAAGCAATATCTACTTCCATTCAATGATATAATGGTACTACAATCAAATAGATCCATGTGAAGTAAATCTAATGCATTGGAAGTACTTACAGTGCTTTTACCTTTATGTGCAGATTTTGTTTGCTTACCCATTTGACATGCATCACATAATTTGTCTTTTTCATACTTGATGCTTGGTAAGCCTCGGACTAGTCCCTTGGTGGCCAACTTCCGGATGTTCTTCATGTTCACATGTGCTAACCTCCGGTGCCAAATGGTGGACTCTTCTTCTTTTGACATGAGACACTTAGCAAAAGCATTAGTAGCACTTTTAAATGAAACTTGATAAATATTGTCTACTCTTGCTCCTACTAGTACCGTGTCCAAGGTGTCATTTAGTCTAACTAGACATTGACTTGGTTGGAAGTCAATTGTGTAACCCGTGTCACACAATTGACTGACACTTAGGAGATTAAATTTCATCCCCTTGACTAGAAGGACATTTGAGATTCTAAGACATTCGGATATTTGAATGTCTCCTATTCCTATGACCTTAAGACTACCATTGTTACCAAATGATACATTACCTCTACTTTTCTTGTAAAGTGTGGTAAACAATGATCTATCCCCGGTCATGTGTTTGGAGCATCCACTATCAACGAACCAAGTTGATAGATGCTCCCCCTCAATCATAACCTACACAATTCGAAAAATAGAAGTCTTAGGTACCCAAACCTTGGGACCTAAAGCATCAACTAAACATGACTTAGGCACCCATGCCTTGACCACTTTCTTTTGAGTTTTGGGTGTCTTAGATTGTCTCATGTCAGTCCTAGACATGAGAGACACAAATGAGAGTTCTTTAGGGCGGTAACCAATACTGGCCCTATTGTAGACTGTCCTTTGGGCATTTAGAATCATATCTAGGGTCTTAGAGCTATTTGAGAATTTCCCAAGAATATTCTTGAGCTTCTCAACTTCACTCTTCAATGATTGGTTTTCCTCTACTAACTTGTTATCATGCAAATCACTGATTTCCTCAACCTTAGAGGACTTCAAACTTACAATCTCATGTTTCAACGATTTAATTTCATCTTCTAGTAATTCAACATGCAAATCACAATGTTATCATCTTTAGATGCCTTCAATTGATCAATTTCTAATTGCAATGCTTTAACTTTGTTTTTGGATTTCTTAAGCATACTAGTTAAACATGCAATTGCTCTATAACACTTTTCAAGCTCGGGAGAAGTTACCTCTTCATCATCCGAAGATGATGAAGCCGTGTTTGCGGAGCTTGAAGATTCATCACTGCTTTCCTCTCCAAGAGCCATGAGAGGCACTTGCCTTGTGCTCTTCTCCTCCTTTTCATCATCGGATGAGCTAGAGGATGACTCATCCCAAGAAGCCTTCAAAGCTTTCTTCTTCTTCTTGGATTTTTCTTCTTTTCTTTTGGATTTCTCCTCCTTCTTCTTAAGCTTCGGACATTCATTCTTGAAATGCCCTTTCCTACCACACTCAAAACAAGATGCATTATTCTTATCAAGTTTGGATTCACTAGTGTTACCTCTACTTTTGAAACGTCGATCCCTTCGCATCATCCTCCTCACAAAGTTTGCCATCTCAGATGAAGAGGAGCCACTGCCATCTTCCTCAGAATTAGACTCAGATTCGGAAGAGGATGAAGATGATGAGACCTCCTTCTCCTTCTTCTTCTCCTTCTTCTTCTTGTTGGTCCGGTCCCCTGCAACTAAGGCAATCCCCTTCTCCTTGGGGCCTTTGTTAGCCATTTTATGCAACTCCATCTCACAAAATAAATCATCTAATTTTACAATAGATAAATCCTTGGATACTTTGTAGGCATCCACCATAGATGACCACAAAGCATTCCTTGGAAATGCTTTCAAAACATACCTCACAAGGTCGCGGTTCTCAACCTTTTCATCAATTGAATGAAGCTCATTGAGGACTTCCTTGAAACGACTATGAAGCTCACTTATCGACTCATTCTCCTTCATGGAGAGATTTTGAAGTTGGTTGAGGAACAAATCCCTCTTTGCGATTCTAGAGTCCCGGGTGCCTTCGTGAAGCTCAATGAGTTTGTTCCATAGGTCCTTGGCACTTGTGAAAGGACCAACTTTGATGAGTTGATCTTTGTTCATGCCACATTGTAGAGTGACAACCGCCTTCGCGTCGGCTTCACTCTTTCTTGTTTGTTCGGCAGTCCACCGTGAAGACTCGAGTTCTTTGCCTTCGTCATCCTTAGGAGGAATGAATCCCTCCTTCACCGCGAACCAAGTATGGATATCCATCTTCAAATAGTATTCCATCTTTGATCTCCAATACTGAAAGTCGGCGCCATCAAAGAACGGAGGTCGGGTGGTGGAGAAACCTTCTCTCAAAGCCATCTTGTTGATAACTCTGTTAGACATTCTAGGCCGCAAAAACCGCTTTTTACGTTGCGGAAACCCCAGAAGTTCGGCCACGGGATCCGTGCGAACATAAAATAAATTACGAGTACGAGTTTCACTACTAAATCTACATTAGATCTACATGATAGAACCATTACCCTTGATGCGTAGCCCTTCGCTTTCCCGCTTGTCCAAAAGCCGCCGGATCTCGTAGAGTATCAAGGCAGACACTCCTCTATATGTATCCACGCGAACAAAACAGATGGATCAAAACCTTAGGTGTGCTAGCACCTTCTCGGTTTCGACAAGAGGAGAAGTAGAGCAAGATCTTCAAAAAGAAAATCTCTAGAGGAAGAAGAAGAGCCACACACAAAAAGGGAACCAAAATCCCTTTTTGTTCACTCTTGGTGGCCGGCCACTTAATGGCCATTAATGGCCATTAAGTGGCCGGCCATAACATGCCATAACCTCCTCCATTTGAATTCAAATTCAAATGGGAGGGGTTACCACCTTGGAAATGATGTGGCATACACATTTAGTCAAAAACCAAGCCAAGTCATCACTTGGTCAATTCAAGGTGAGGTGGTTTTTGGTCAAGTCAAACTTGCCTTTTATGGACTTTCCATATTTAGTCAAGTCAAACTTGACTCCATTTCTTCTCCCATGTCAAGTCTAACTTGAAGTGTAACCAAGTCAAGTCAAACTTGATTTGGATTTAGGTCAAGTCAAACTTGCCTTTTATGGACTTTCCATATTTAGTCAAGTCAAACTTGACTTCAATTTTTCTCCATCTATTTGTCCTTTGCGTGTGACCCTATAGGTTCTTGTAACGTTGGCAATGCTTCTAACCTCTTAGAAACATAAGCAATGAGCGGTATCTAGCAACACATCATTGCTACCCAAGTTACAAGAATGTTGAGATCCAACATCACCTTGTGACTAATAATTGTGACTCTCACAATATATGATAATGTCCCTCTATCCATGATATCTAGATTGACTCAATTGAGGCATAGACCGTGTCATCCTCGAGTCAATCTATATCTTGAACTCCAAGTAGACTCACACTAATCAAATGAGTTCAATATCTCATATTGACTCACTTGGGCATGGCCATGCACTTTGTGGTCTAACTCTATCAAGAATACGATATCGCTCCCGTCATATAGGAGGGATAGATCCCATCTACATCACTCACATCCCTCTCCATAATTTGTTACATACCCAGTAATCGCCTTTATAGTCCACCCATTTACGGGTGACGTTTGACGAAGCCAAAGTACGTAACTCCTTATGTAGGAATCCATGGTGACTTCAGGTCCAAGGACTAATAGTCATACTAATAGCCACATGAGAAAGTATATGACACTCATATAACGATCCATGATACTTTCTCATGGCGGGTCATTCAGTATACATTCTCCAATGCATACCCATGTGTCAACTTGATATCTCTATATCCATGACTTGTGAGATCAAGTCATCATGTTGACTTACATGCTAGCCTCTACGTATTAACATTGTCCTAGAATGTTAATACTTGACTAGGAATTATTTAGAGTAGTGTTCTCTATATCATCTCACTAACGATTCAACCAATCGATTGATATAGATAAGAACCTTCTACTCAAGGACATTATTATACTTAGCTAATTGGCACAAATACACGTAAGTATAATAACCAAAAAACATGCCTTTATTTATACATAGGAATATGATACAAATTAGTCCATACAATCATTACATGATCGGCTCTAGGGCTCTCACCAACAATCTCCCACTAGCACTAGTGCCAATCACTGTAGTATCTAATACCCAATGATCTAGTGTGACCATCATGCTTTGTCTGTGCCAAAGCCTTGGTCAGGGGATCTGCGACATTCGCCTCTGTGGGTACTCTGCATATCTTCACATCTCCTCTATCGATGATCTCTCGAATGAGATGGAAGCGCCGTAGTATATGTTTGGTCCGCTGGTGTGAGCGAGGTTCCTTAGCCTGCGCAATAGCTCCATTATTGTCACAATAGAGCTCTATGGGATCTGCAATGCTAGGAACCACCCCAAGCTCTGCAACGAACTTGCGGATCCAAACTGCCTCCTTTGCTGCCTCTGATGCAGCAATATACTCAGCCTCTGTTGTAGAATCAGCAACTGTGTCCTACTTCGAACTCTTCCAGCTCACAGCGCCGCCATTCAGACAAAACACGAACCCTAACTGCGACCGATAATCATCCTGGTCGGTTTGGAAGCTGGCATCACTATAACCCTTTACAGTTAGCTCCTCATCGCCTCCATATATCAAGAAATATTCTTTAGTCCTTCTCAAGTACTTAAGAATATTCTTGACCGCTATCCAGTGACGCTCACCTGGATCTGACTGGTATCTGCTCGTCATACTTAAAGCATACGAGACATCAGGACGAGTACATAGCATGGCGTACATGACAGATCCTATGGCCGAGGCATAAGGGATCTGATCCATGCGGTCTCTCTCCTCTCTAGAAGAGGGACTTTGAGTCTTCGAAAGACTCATACCATGTGACATAGGCAGAAATCCTTTCTTGGAATTCTGCATGGCAAACCGAAGTAAGACCTTGTCAATATATGTACTCTGACTTAGGCCAAGCAATCTCTTAGATCTATCTCTATAGATCTTGATGCCTAAAATACAGGCTGCTTCACCTAAGTCCTTCATTGAGAAACAATTCCCCAGCCAAGTCTTCACAGACTGAAGCATAGGAATATCATTCCCAATGAGTAGTATGTCATCCACATACAATATGAGGAAAACTACTATGTTTCCTTCAACCCTCTTGTAGACACAGGGTTCATCTTCATTCTTGATGAAACCAAACTGTTTGATTGCATCATCGAATCGAAGATTCCAGCTCCGAGAAGCTTGCTTTAGTCCATAAATGGACCTTTGCAGCTTGCATACTCTGCCAGTATGCTTTGGATCTACAAAACCCTCAGGTTGTGTCATGTACACATCCTCGAGTAGGTTCCCATTCAGGAACGCGGTTTTGACATCCATCTGCCAGATCTCATAATCGTGGTATGCTGCAATAGCAAGCATGATCCGAATGGACTTGAACATCGCTACTGGAGAAAAGGTTTCATCATAGTCAATACCATAAATTTGTTTGAAACCCTTTGCTACCAGTCTACCCTTATAGGTATGCGTAAGTCCTCCCATGTCAGTCTTTCTCTTAAAGACCCACTTACACCCAATTGGTTTTACCCCTTCAGGTGGATCAACTAAGGTCCAAACTTGGTTGGTGTACATGGAATCCATCTCGGATCTCATGGCCTCAAGCCATTTCTCAGAGTCTGGGCTCATCACAGCTTCCTGATAGGTTGTAGGCTCATTCTCAATGAGCACAACGTCATTGTCATCAGACAAGAGAAATGAATATCTCTCAGGCTGATGACGTACCCTACCAGACCTGCGAAGAGGTAGGTCTACTTGAACAGGATGTTGTTCCATAACTCCTTGTGTAACAACCTCATGATCCACAACACTTTGTGGTTCCTGTTCAACCTCCATCAAGGCCTCAGTGCTTTGGTCCATATCTTGAAGTTCTTCAAGATCGAACGTACTCCCACTAGTTTTTCTAGAAACAAAGTCCCTTTCTAGAAAAACCCCAGTCTTCGCCACAAACACTTTGTGCTGACTGGGAATGTAGAAGTAATATCCCTTCGTTTCCTTGGGATATCCTACAAAATAGCACTTATCAGATTTGGGTCCCAGTTTGTCTGAGACTTGACGTCGAACGTAAGCCTCACAACCCCAAATCCTCATAAAAGACATCTGGGGACTCTTCCCAGTCCATATCTGATATGGTGTCTTTACTACAGCCTTTGATGGAACACGGTTAAGAGTGAAGGCTGCCGTGTCCAGAGCATATCCCCAAAAGGATATAGGAAGATCTGTGTGACTCATCATGGATCGCACCATATCTAATAGGGTACGATTCCTCCTTTCGGACACACCATTCCATTGTGGTGTTCCAGGAGGAGTGAGTTGGGACAGAATCCCACACTCAGCTAGATAGTCACGGAACTCATGGCTGAGGTATTCTCCACCTCGATCTGATCGAAGTATTTTAATACTCCTGCCAAGCTGGTTTTGTACTTCATTCTTGAATTCTTTGAACTTTTCAAAGGATTCTAACTTATGTGTCATCAAGTACACATAACCATATCTACTGAAATCATCAGTAAATGTAATGAAGTACCTATAACCACCTCTGGCAGCAACATTGAAAGGGCCACATACATCGCTATGTATAAGACCTAACAAATCGGTTGCTCTTTCGCTGTGTCCACTGAATGGAGTCTTGGTCATCTTGCCAAGAAGGCAAGACTCGCATGTCTCAAATGATTCAAAATCAAATGAGTCCAGCAAACCATCTCTATGGAGCTGGGATAGGCGACTCTCATTTATATGGCCTAAGCGACAGTGCCAGATATAGGTTTGGTTCAAGTCATTAGACTTGAGCCTTTTGGTATTTATGTTATAGATAGGGTTTTCTAAGTCTAGAAGATAGAGTCCGTTCATCAGAGGTGCACTACAATAGAACATTTCATTTAAATAAACTGAACAACATTTGTTCTTTATTATAAACGAAAATCCTTTCTTGTCTAAACAAGAAACAGAAACTATGTTCTTAGTCAGAGCAGGCACATAATAACAATCATCTAACTCTAATACAAGCCCAGAGGGCAGAGATAGCATATAAACTCCTGTAGCAACAGCAGCAACTCTTTCTCCATTGCCAACTCGTAAGTCCACCTCGCCCTTTGTCAATGCCCTGCTATTTCTCAGCGCCTGCACATTAGTACAAATGTGAGAAGCACATCCGGTATCTAATACCCATGATGTAGAAATAGACAAATTGACTTCTATAACATGAATACCTGAAGTAGAAGTCTGACTTCTCTTCTTCTGGAGATCTTCCATATATTTCTTGCAGTTCCGCTTCCAGTGTCCGGTCTCACCACAGTGGAAGCAGGTAGCATCCTTGGCAACCCCTCCTTTGGGTTTCAGTGCTTTGCCCTTGCCCTTGCCCTTGGCTTGAGACTTTCCCTTGCCTTTGGGCTTGCCCTTACCTTTGTCCTTCTGCACCATCAAAATGGGCTTGGCCTTCTTAAGATTGAGCTCAGCAGTTCTTAACATGCTGAGCATCTCAGGCAGGGGCTTGTCAATTTCATTCATGTTCCAGTTCATGACAAATTGACTATAACTTTCGGGTAGGGACTGCAAGATCAAGTCTGTGGCCAGCTCTTGGCCCAGTGGGAATCCCAATCTCTGTAAATTCTCTATGTACCCAATCATCTTGAGTACATAGGGACCTACGGGAGTCCCTTCTTGCATCTTGCACTGAAACAGTGCCTTAGAGATCTCAAATCTCTCGTGCCTTGCTTGTCCTTGATACAGTTGACGCAGATGCTCAACCATATCGAAAGCATCCATTAACTCATGTTGCTTCTGAAGCTCAGAGTTCATGGTTGCGAGCATAAGGCATGACACATCTAATGCGTCATCTTGATGCTTCTTGTGAGCATCACGGTCAGCTCGCGTGGCACTGGCAGGAGGTGCCTCGGGAATAGGCTGCTCCAGAACGTACAGTTTACGTTCTTGCTTGAGAACTATTCTCAAGTTCCTGTACCAGTCCAGGAAGTTTGCTCCGTTGAGCTTGTCCTTCTCAAGGACAGATCGCAGGGAGAGAGTATTTGCGTTTGTCGACATGGCAATCTACAACAATAAAATGCAGAAAATTAAATAACATATTCCTTTTTCATTTAATTAGGCCTTTAATTAAATGATTCTCCCACTGAATTATAGAAAATTTGTAGAATCAAGTCATAGATGTGGTCAAACCACGCTACAAGATTCTATCTAATTTAACTATAATATAGTGGGACAAGATCCACATCATACTAAGCCTTGAGTTAGCTTTGGCTAAATCACCCAAGACTTAGTACGATCGGTAGGTAATAATTTACCGATTACATCTCTATGCAACTCTTGTTTATAGGATTAAAATTTACATTTACATAAAAACTTGAGTTAGCTTTGGCTAAATCGCCCAAGTTTTAATATAAATGCGATTTTTATCCTACCTTTCCAACGATTGGAATATGCCTATAGTTAGACTCGATCCGACCGAGTTAACTAGTTTCACTCAATCTGATTGAGTTTGTTCTCACCCAATCCGTGATAGGCGGGACCAAGATTGTCCCTCCGTACCCTACCAAGATTAAATGTGTTGCTCTGCTTTGGCAGATTCAACAACAACAAATGATCGAGGTAGTGATAGGTATCAAAACTTGGTAGGCATTTACGAGTCGATTTAAATTAGATCTAATCTAATCGAGAAGGGGTGTATCATATACACATAAAGGCTCTAATTACTTTATACTAGCATGCATCACATACAAGAAATATAAAATAATTTAATTTGTGATTTGATCATGGCCCTACTACGATCTTCTCAAGCCAATGAGAAGATCTGACGGTCAACCTAGGGTTAGCTTCTCCAAGCTTCTCCTTTGATCGCCACGTGTCGTTGGCCTCCTCCATAACTCCGTCTTCGGATGGACCATCCACCGTCTTCATTTTGGACATTACAAAATAAGAAAATACAGAAATAAAATAAAAGAAGCCGACTCGCAGGTCGCATACACTATACAACACGCACAACCACAAAAACGGTACGCAGACCGTAATATGAATTACAACACATTCCAATCATATTGGGTTTTTATTGGGCCATGATCATCACAAATCCATACATAATTCCAAATTATGTATTTTAAATAAATTTCTATAATTTTTCGACAATTTTCCAATATTATGAGTTACCCTTCCGTAACGGTCCCGCTACACGATTTTCGGGCACGATTGCGGGACAATGCCCCTCGCGGGGTTAGGGGCAGTGCCCCTACTCGCGAAATGAATTTCGCGAGTGTCCCAAAACCACCTTACAGCAACTTAAGCTGCTGTCCCGAAAAATTATAGCGAGATCTTTCCGTTTCGGAAAGTTTTTCTCGATCGGTGAAGCCTACAAGTGTCCGAACACTTGTTGCTTCGACTTTATGAGAAAAATACCCATAAATACTATAAATTTCGAAAAATCACAGAATATTATTTGTCTGTAAATTTTGTATCTAATACAAAAAAAAACAAATTTAAACTCGTACAAGGTTCGCACGTGGCTCTGATACCACTGTTAGACATTCTATGCCGCAAAAACCGCTTTTTGCGTTGCGGAAACCCCAGAAGTTCGGCCACGGGATCCGTGCGAACATAAAATAAATTACGAGTACGAGTTTCACTACTAAATCTACATTATATCTACATGATAGAACCATTACCCTTGATGCGTAGCCCTTCGCTTTCCCGCTTGTCCAAAAGCGGCCGGATCTCGTAGAGTATCAAGGCAGACACTCCTCTATATGTATCCACGCGAACAAAACAGATGGATCAAAACCTTAGGTGTGCTAGCACCTTCTCGGTTTCGACAAGAGGAGAAGTAGAGCAAGATCTTCAAAAAGAAAATCTCTAGAGGAAGAAGAAGAGACACACACAAAAAGGGAACCAAAATCCCTTTTTGTTCACTCTTGGTGGCCGGCCACTTAATGGCCATTAATGGCCATTAAGTGGCCGGCCATAACATGCCATAACCTCCTCCATTTGAATTCAAATTCAAATGGGAGGGGTTACTGACGGGCCCAAAATATACTAATTAAAGTTGTCACGAAATGTATGGGCTCATCAAATTTAAATATCAATGAATAGCTGAAATGAATGCTGGAAACCCTTTTACAATCAAAAGCTAAAAATGTAATATAGGGGCCACAGGTCGTATTTTTCTCGGGGCTAGTTGACGTTGTGTGATTCGCGCTTGTATTTAGGTGTCGTTTATGAATTTGGGTTTCGAATGTGAATTGGGGTTTCAAGTTGCAATTCGGAATTAGAAATATAATGCAAAGCAAGGAACTTTAGCTAGATGCACTAAACATGGTGAATGCAATTAATAACTCTACCAATCAGCCACTATCTCAATTTTAATCTACTAATGTAAACTTGCACCATTCTGAATTTAAACTTACAAACAAATGCAAGAGTACACTGCAGAAGGTTTTAAACTTAAGAAATCATCACTCAAGGCTGAAACTTAGCTTGATGCAAGATGAAAAGTTAAAGCAAACTTGATACACAAGTGAAGGAAACTATTTGCCAAATTGATACTGAATGCAGGGAGTGTGTAGCTGATTAATTCGGTTTGGTAGAGCTAGGCTGTCAAATGAAGTTCGCTGCAAGAATGAATTAAGCAATCTCAAACCTGAGAATGACCAAGGAAATAACAAACCAAATTCGGCAGGGACATGCAGGAGTCAAACTCAGTTCAGATTTGGAATGCAAACTTCAGAGCATGAACAAATGCAGAAACAACTTGATTGAGTTGCAATCTGTTGCAATGACTCACCAAACCAGAACTTCTTGATGTGTTGCAATCGAAAATGAAGGAATAAAAGTTGTATGATGCAGCAAATAAGGTGGAAAATGCAGAAATACAGTTATGCAGAATTTGATCCAAATGCAGAAATTCAGTTCCAAGCAAATGCAGTTTAGTTTGGAACAATTCAATGCCGAGACCATAATCTGATACGCAGAAACAAAATCTGAAAACTAAATGTGGTTTGCAATGGCAGAAATTCAAGTAAACACAACTAAACTCAAAAGAATTTACAACATTCAGAAATTTTACTTGGCACGCAGCATGGCATAGCAATGGCAATTTACCGCAATGTAATAGAAATGATTTGCAATGTAAATTCAGAGGACAAACAAAAGTTCAATCTCAATTCAAAAGGACTAATTGAAATGCAGGTAAACAAAATGATACGCAGGGAGAAATTTGATACGCAGCTATAAACAGGGAGAAGAAATGACATCTGATACGAAAGGATTAAACTACAACTAAACTAGAATTAAAAGCAATTATCCACTATAAACATTCCCTAGCTGTTGAACTAGAAGATTTGAATCCTAATTAAGCAGAAACTAATCAGAAACGAGATTAACCAAATCTGAAACAAAAACAGAACTAAATTACAGCAGTATTGAAATTTCAGCTACAAAAACAGAAATTAAATGAGTTAAACTACTCCTCAATCTTCCACGAGCTCAAGGTTTCTTTGTTCGTCACGCAAAGGCTGGCCTCGAACCCCTAAGCTCAGCAATTCGCTGGAAAACAGCTCCGCTTGGTAAATTCTTCTCAAACTGCACAGTTGGGGAAATTTCCAATCCGAAAGCTTCGATCTCAGTTGTTGAGCTGCGATGGTGATTTGGGGAAGACCTGAGCTCACCTGAGAACCCCTACAAGTGGCCCAGGTCGTCGGAAATTGGTTGTGGCTGAGATTTAAGCTCCCGGACCACAAAGCTGTCGAAACCCTCAAACAAGCTCTGTCCGGCGCGAATTTGATCTGAAATCTCCAACAAAGTGTCCTCCAGCGATCCAAACCTTGATCCCGATGAAGAATTAAGGGGTCGCGCCCCTTTAGATGAAGAAAACTACTGGAAAACGAAGAACTCGAAGCGAAGAAGACGAGCTAACAGCGGAGACGCGACACTGTGCACCGTGGGTGAGTTTTGATTAAATACTCAAACATGGACGGCCCAGATTGATCGAATGAAATCCAACGGCTGATCTTGATCTGATTGGAGCCAAACTTTTATGATGATGATCTGGGGTCAGGATCTGCCTTGTGGTAGCTCGGATCCTCCAGATATGCAACGGATGGTCCAGATCAACTCTATCTGTGAATGGACGCTCTAGAGCCCTCCAAGCTTGATCCAACGGTTGATCTTGCTCTGATTGGGATGAAATCTTCAGATCTTGATCAGGGTGCTTGATCAACCCTAACCCTAGCTCGGATTGCTTCAGATCGTCCCGGATGGCTCAGATCTAGCCGCTCTTGAATCGGACGGCCCGGATTAATCGTAGGCTGATAATTCAATCCGGTTCACATCCGACTCAGGTTTGACCCAGTATGCCCTAGGTCCAGGATCCTTTCATGCCTACAAAAATATATCAGAAAATTAGTGGCCAAATAATCCAAAAATATGTAATTTTGCAATTAAGTCCAAAATAATAGAAAATCCTAAAACCTAGGGTAAAATCAGAATTAAGCAATAAAAACATGGATCAAACATGGATTTTAACATCTAAAATAATCACAAAAATGGTACTTATCAACTCCCCCACACTTAACCTTGAGCGTCTCGCGAAACTACTAAATATGTATCCCTTAGGCTCTCTTAAGCATAATTAGAAACAAATGAAAAGAAATTACCTAAGGTTGTCAATTCTCAAAAATCTAAGCTCTATGGACTAGTATCTTGTCCTTAAATCAACAACTTAGCCTTTTCATCTATCATGAATCATTGAGATGAATTTAACTCATAGCCTTTCATGGGAAGTTTTGGTGGCTCTCTCTTAAGTTCTAAGTTGGTGATGGAAGTGGAGCTCACTCAAACACATATGCTTTTTGCACTACCATAGGCTTGCTTATTATCTAATCTCCACCATTAATCATGAATAGGATCAACATCTACAAAAACAAATGAAAACATGGAAAATGGTAAGAAATGGAGTAAAAACTAAGAAATTGGAAAAATTGATTAAGTGGGAGACTTAGTTGCTCAAAAATGTTTCCAATGTGTTTTGCCCCTCCTTTCAGTCCTCTAGTGAATAACAAAGTGTGGTGAAGTCACATTTGAATAAATTCCTTTGATTTGGATGAAAAACCTCTCTTTGACTTCCTTGTGCCAAGTTTTTTCAATTGTGTGCCAATCTTGTTACTTTGCTTCTCTTTCTGATTTTGTTTTCTTTTTCTTTCTCTCTAGTGAATTCAGAATGATGGTGGAACAAATCTTCAATTTGGATGAGAGAAACTTCCATGATTTAATAGTGCCAAAGTTCAATGGTGTGCCACTTGGTTCTTCTTCTCTTCTTTTTTTTTTTTTATATTTCTGTTCACTACTGATTCCCTGATGTTATTTCAACTCCTCCTTGTTCATTTTTCCCTGAAATCTCATTTGGACATTTCGGACCAGTTAGTATCAGAAGTTGACACATCAAATGCAATTAGTAAGTCACTCTTGATACATATTCTTCTCAACTTTGCACACTTCCATCACTCTTCTTTTTTTTTTTCTGTTTCAATGTTTCTGCTCCACGGCAGATTCCTTTCAATTCCCTGATTTCTCAAAAACATTTCGTGCAAATGGCTGAGTAGTGGAAAGCTTGGATGTTCCACTTGCAAAATAGCATCAAAACCCAATTTCAGCCTCCTCTTAATACAAACTGCATTCTGTATTTTTTTTTTTTAATGTGCTGATCAGAGTTGCTAGCATCCATATTTCTTCCAGATTTGGTCAGCATTGGGTGTTCTTAATAATCCTTGATGCATTTCCGCATTTTGTTCCCTGATTCACAGCCTTGGAGAATCTAATTTCAGCTTCTTCTTGGCATAAACTGCCTTATTTTTCAGCTTCAAATGTAATTCAGTTTTAGCTTCTCCTTCTCAGCTTTTTCTCAGCTTCAATTCAGACTTAAAGCTTCATTTCAGACTGTGTTCAGCTCCCAATTAAACTCTGGCAAAATGTATCTGACCTTCTAACAAAATACAGCTGCAAGCAAGTTCAATTCTGCCCACAAAATTGCAATTGTTTGCAGACTTTTTCTGCATTCACCTGTTTCAGAATTCAGCAGCTACTCGTTTTCAGAATTCAGCATCTAGAATAGCTAGGTTCTTCATTCTTGCATCCTCTACTTCCTTCACATCAGTTAGCAAAAAGTTTTGCATTAAATCTGATTTGTTCACAACTTCACTTCTTCTTGCGTGCCAACTTGACTTGATTTTGTTTTCTGAAATTTTTTTCTGTTTTACTCTCCATTTCAGCTCTACGGCATAGTCCTTTCTAAACTCTGATTCCCAAAATAAATACATCACATAGCAATGAAAAGTTAAATGCTTCACTAGGTGAGTTGATACATGCCCATTTTTTTTTTCTTCTTTTATCTCATCCTTCCTTTTTTGCACTGATTTTTTTTTTTTTATGGTGCAGATTTTTTTCTTTGTTTGCCACTTTGATCTTCAAAATGTAGTAAAGAATCTAAGTTTCCAATGGCTTCCATCCTTCTTGCTCATTCTTGGCACCAAACATCACTCACTTGGCACATGAAATTTTTTTTTTTTTTCTAGTTGAAATGCATCCAAAACTTTTAGTCACTCCCCCACACTTGAATCTTTGTCCGTCTCGGGCAAAAATAACATTAAGAACATCTCAAGCAACAAGTCCAAAGAAAAGTGAGGGTAAGAGTAAGAAATAAGTAGAGAAAAATGGAATGAACATGATTTTTTTTTTTTTTTAAATGGATATGGAAAGGTAAACAAAGTGATTAGTTTCTATAGATGTGATCCAATCATTGAAATATGGTTTTGAAAGAACCTAAGCAAGTTCTAGACTACAATAACATATGTGTATCACAAAATAAGGCTAATCTCACTAGGTAAAAATAATTCATCCCAAGTCCTCAATTAAGAATCTAAAGCAAAATCGTACTCAAGCAACCAAGATTTCCTCCATGAACTCAAACCCTAAGTTTTGACAACCAAATTTAATTTATTTTCAAAAGAGATTCTAAAATGCTATGGAAGAACCTAGAGGGATACATTTATTCCTAGGCATGCAAGGAAAATGACAAAAGGAATAACAAGGTATTTACAATGACTCCTAGTCATTCTACTCTACTCATGCATTTATTAGCAAGAAAATTCTATTTCTAGAAAGCATGAAAATGAAAAATGCCATAAAAGAAAATACAAGCAAGAAAAATCTCCCCTTTATTCGGGTGGGCGGAGTCTATCCAGAAGGAGCCTCCATCGTGGTAGTGGAGGTGTCTGGGTGGCTGGGAGAATCAGGACTCCCCCACACTTGATCTTTTCAAAAATTTGCTCCGGTGGCCGCAGGCGATTCAGGTTCAAGAGCCATTCAAGGGATGGAGTGCTTTTAATTAAAGTCAGATCATCTCCTCCTTCTTGATGCCCTTCAGAAGTCCTTCCAGGAGGCTGAAGTCTATTCAGTTGGAGCACCCACTCCTGGAGTCTTCTGGACCCTGCAAAACAATGTAATACCTCTCTCAAGTGTACAGGGTCAGAAAGAAATGATATAAGTTCAGTTTCTGCATGAAATAAATCCAAATCTGCATCATGTCCAATTAAATCAATTTGTGGTGCCTCAATAAAATTTTCAAAATCATTTTCTACAAAATTTGCATCCAGGAGCTCATCACAAATAAAGAAATCAATTTCTGGCTCATCAATAGAAATTTCACAATTATTTTCAATCAAGGGTATATCAAGTGATGTGTCAGAGCCAATCAATTCAATATCAGATATCTCCAAAAGTTTTTCACATTCAACCTCAGCATAAGATATAGCAAGAGACTCATCAAAATAAATAACATCCATTTCAGGCACTTCTAAAAAATTTTCACTATCCAGATCTACAAAAGATGTATCAAGTGATTCATCATAGCAAACTACATCAATTATGGGTGCCTCTAAAATTATTTCGCAATTCATATTTACAATGGATGTGTCAAGTAATGCATGATGATCAAGGAAAGCAATATTTGATACCTCTATTGGATTTTCACAAACAATCTCTACACAAGATATATCAATAAAATCATCAGACTCAATAGAATCATCCCTAGGTACCTCACTGCATTTTTCTGAAGTAAAAGGAGAAATACTTGCCTGAGCGTGCTGGATAATACCTGAAGGGTCTATAATAGTAGATGTATCTGTAGTCTCCTCCTGGTTATGTTCAAGCTCCTCTTCAGCCTCAGGCGCTGGTGGACAATCAACTGGTGATCCTTGGGTGCTTGCTTCCACCAAGCAAGTCCCTACACTTTCTGGTTCATTCTCTAAATCTTGTGGTGGTCCCTGGGGCTTAGTGCAGTCCCCTACACCTATGGAATCATCCTCTATGCATTCTTCTTCTGTGATATCTGCAACAACAGTATTAGAAAAATTAGGACCACTAATAACACTATCATCACAAAATAAAAGACTAGAATGGTCCTGTGGAGCTTCAGTTTCTTCTTCTGGAGCTGAAAAATTTGAAAATGAATTTTGAGTAGGAATCTCCAGAGGAATGTATGCTCTAGGTGCCCAGACTTTGATGAGTACATCATCTTCTTCTTCTTCTATCAAATGTGCAAGATTACTTGAAGAAGGACTTGGCCATGCGCTAGGGTCACCTTGAACTTGCATTTGATTCACTTGACTAGCAATTTGTCCAACGCCTCTTTCGATGTCTTGAAGCCTTTGCTGCTGTTGATGATATTGTACAACTAGTTGATAAATCTCCTCCATTCTTTGTAGTTGAGCCTCATTCTCATTAAGATTCTCAAAGCCTCCTTGGTTAGCATAGCTCCTTGACTGATTTTGAAAGGATGAAGTAGGTTGAAAATTTTGAGCTTGCTGTGATCCTTGAAAACCCTGCTGTTGGGGCTGATTAAAGGACTGATTAGAGGGCTGATATACTGGAAAATTTTGCTGGGAAATGTAGCCCTGAAAGTTTTGATTTTGAGCTGGAAAATTAGGTGGCGAAGGCTGAAAATTCTGCCCTTGAAACCCTTGATTGTAGGGCTGTGAAAACTGGTTCAAGGGCTGTGTAGGCTGAAAATTTTGTTGGTTTTGCGCTGGAAAAACTGGGAATGATTGAAAACTTTGCTGCCCTTGATTGTATTGCTGGAATTGAGGTTCAAAATGCTGAAATGGTTGCTGAAAATTGGGCTGAAAATTCTGGAAAATTGGCTGCCCGTTCTGAAAATTCTGGAAATTCTGGAAATTGCTGGAATTCGGCTGAAATTGTTGGAAATCTTGCTGTGGTGGCTCGAATTGTTGAAATGGTGGCTGAAACTGAAAGTTTGGTTGCTGAAAATTAGGATAGGGCTGCTGAAATTCTTGGAGTGGCTGAAGTTGTTGTTGAGGTGGCTGAAATGTAGGCTGAAGTAGCTTCTGATAAGTAGATGACTGAGCTTTACGTTCTAGTTGGTAGTCCAACCCCTTTAACACATTTTTTAACTCCTCCAATGCCTCTTCTATCTCTTTTGACCCCATTTTGAATTTGCAGCCCTGTCACAAATCAAACAAGAAAAATGGCAGCAACCGTATATGAAAGAATAAGCAACAAAAAATAGAACCCAATGATATATCAAAAAGTATACAAGCAAAAATCAAACAAATCAACTAGTTGCTTCCCCGGCAACGGCGCCAAAAATTTGACGGGCCCAAAATATACTAATTAAATTGTCACGAAATGTATGGGCTCATCAAATTTAAATATCAATGAATAGCTGAAATGAATGCTGGAAACCCTTTTACAATCAAAAGCTAAAAATGTAATATAGGGGCCACAGGTCGTATTTTTCTCGGGGCTAGTTGACGTTGTGTGATTCGCGCTTGTATTTAGGTGTCGTTTATGAATTTGGGTTTCGAATGTGAATTGGGGTTTCAAGTTGCAATTCGGAATTAGAAATATAATGCAAAGCAAGGAACTTTAGCTAGATGCACTAAACATGGTGAATGCAATTAATAACTCTACCAATCAGCCACTATCTCAATTTTAATCTACTAATGTAAACTTGCACCATTCTGAATTTAAACTTACAAACAAATGCAAGAGTACACTGCAGAAGGTTTTAAACTTAAGAAATCATCACTCAAGGCTGAAACTTAGCTTGATGCAAGATGAAAAGTTAAAGCAAACTTGATACACAAGTGAAGGAAACTATTTGCCAAATTGATACTGAATGCAGGGAGTGTGTAGCTGATTAATTCGGTTTGGTAGAGCTAGGCTGTCAAATGAAGTTCGCTGCAAGAATGAATTAAGCAATCTCAAACCCGAGAATGACCAAGGAAATAACAAACCAAATTCGGCAGGGACATGCAGGAGTCAAACTCAGTTCAGATTTGGAATGCAAACTTCAGAGCATGAACAAATGCAGAAACAACTTGATTGAGTTGCAATCTGTTGCAATGACTCACCAAACCAGAACTTCTTGATGTGTTGCAATCGAAAATGAAGGAATAAAAGTTGTATGATGCAGCAAATAAGGTGGAAAATGCAGAAATACAGTTATGCAGAATTTGATCCAAATGCAGAAATTCAGTTCCAAGCAAATGCAGTTTAGTTTGGAACAATTCAATGCCGAGACCATAATCTGATACGCAGAAACAAAATCTGAAAACTAAATGTGGTTTGCAATGGCAGAAATTCAAGTAAACACAACTAAACTCAAAAGAATTTACAACATTCAGAAATTTTACTTGGCACGCAGCATGGCATAGCAATGGCAATTTACCGCAATGTAATAGAAATGATTTGCAATGTAAATTCAGAGGACAAACAAAAGTTCAATCTCAATTCAAAAGGACTAATTGAAATGCAGGTAAACAAAATGATACGCAGGGAGAAATTTGATACGCAGCTATAAACAGGGAGAAGAAATGACATCTGATACGAAAGGATTAAACTACAACTAAACTAGAATTAAAAGCAATTATCCACTACAAACATTCCCTAGCTGTTGAACTAGAAGATTTGAATCCTAATTAAGCATAAACTAATCAGAAACGAGATTAACCAAATCTGAAACAAAAACAGAACTAAATTACAGCAGTATTGAAATTTCAGCTACAAAAACAGAAATTAAATGAGTTAAACTACTCCTCAATCTTCCACGAGCTCAAGGTTTCTTTGTTCGTCACGCAAAGGCTGGCCTCGAACCCCTAAGCTCAGCAATTCGCTGGAAAACAGCTCCGCTTGGTAAATTCTTCTCAAACTGCACAGTTGGGGAAATTTCCAATCCGAAAGCTTCGATCTCAGTTGTTGAGCTGCGATGGTGATTTGGGGAAGACCTGAGCTCACCTGAGAACCCCTACAAGTGGCCCAGGTCGTCGGAAATTGGTTGTGGCTGAGATTTAAGCTCCCGGACCACAAAGCTGTCGAAACCCTCAAACAAGCTCTGTCCGGCGCGAATTTGATCTGAAATCTCCAACAAAGTGTCCTCCAGCGATCCAAACCTTGATCCCGATGAAGAATTAAGGGGTCGCGCCCCTTTAGATGAAGAAAACTACTGGAAAATGAAGAACTCGAAGCGAAGAAGACGAGCTAACGGCGGAGACGCGACACTGTGCACCGTGGGTGAGTTTTGATTAAATACTCAAACATGGACGGCCCAGATTGATCGAATGAAATCCAACGGCTGATCTTGATCTGATTGGAGCCAAACTTTTATGATGATGATCTGGGGTCAGGATCTGCCTTGTGGTAGCTCGGATCCTCCAGATATGAAACGGATGGTCCAGATCAACTCTATCTGTGAATGGACGCTCTAGAGCCCTCCAAGCTTGATCCAACGGTTGATCTTGCTCTGATTGGGATGAAATCTTCAGATCTTGATCAGGGTGCTTGATCAACCCTAACCCTAGCTCGGATTGCTTCAGATCGTCCCGGATGGCTCAGATCTAGCCGCTCTTGAATCGGACGGCCCGGATTAATCGTAGGCTTGATAATTCAATCCGGTTCACATCCGACTCAGGTTTGACCCAGTATGCCCTAGGTCCAGGATCCTTTCATGCCTACAAAAATATATCAGAAAATTAGTGGCCAAATAATCCAAAAATATGTAATTTTGCAATTAAGTCCAAAATAATAGAAAATCCTAAAACCTAGGGTAAAATCAGAATTAAGCAATAAAAACATGGATCAAACATGGATTTTAACATCTAAAATAATCACAAAAATGGTACTTATCAGTTACCACCTTGGAAATGATGTGGCATACACATTTAGTCAAAAACCAAGCCAAGTCATCACTTGGTCAATTCAAGGTGAGGTGGTTTTTGGTCAAGTCAAACTTGCCTTTTATGGACTTTCCATATTTAGTCAAGTCAAACTTGACTCCATTTCTTCTCCCATGTCAAGTCTAACTTGAAGTGTAACCAAGTCAAGTCAAACTTGATTTGGATTTAGGTCAAGTCAAACTTGCCTTTTATGGACTTTCCATATTTAGTCAAGTCAAACTTGACTTCAATTTTTCTCCATCTATTTGTCCTTTGCGTGTGACCCTATAGGTTCTTGTAACGTTGGCAATGCTTCTAACCTCTTAGAAACATAAGCAATGAGCGGTATCTAGCAACACATCATTGCTACCCAAGTTACAAGAATGTTGAGATCCAACATCACCTTGTGACTAATAATTGTGACTCTCACAATATATGATAATGTCCCTCTATCCATGATATCTAGATTGACTCAATTGAGGCATAGACCGTGTCATCCTCGAGTCAATCTATATCTTGAACTCCAAGTAGACTCACACTAATCAAATGAGTTCAATATCTCATATTGACTCACTTGGGCATGGCCATGCACTTTGTGGTCTAACTCTATCAAGAATACGATATCGCTCCCGTCATATAGGAGGGATAGATCCCATCTACATCACTCACATCCCTCTCCATAATTTGTTACATACCCAGTAATCGCCTTTATAGTCCACCCATTTACGGGTGACGTTTGACGAAGCCAAAGTACGTAACTCCTTATGTAAGAATCCATGGTGACTTCAGGTCCAAGGACTAATAGTCATACTAATAGCCACATGAGAAAGTATATGACACTCATATAACGATCCATGATACTTTCTCATGGCGGGTCATTCAGTATACATTCTCCAATGCATACCCATGTGTCAACTTGATATCTCTATATCCATGACTTGTGAGATTAAGTCATCATGTTGACTTACATGCTAGCCTCTACGTATTAACATTGTCCTAGAATGTTAATACTTGACTAGGAATTATTTAGAGTAGTGTTCTCTATATCATCTCACTATCGATTCAACCAATCGATTGATATAGATAAGAACCTTCTACTCAAGGACATTATTATACTTAGCTAATTGGCACAAATACACGTAAGTATAATAACCATAAAACATGCCTTTATTTATACATAGGAATATGATACAAATTAGTCCATACAATCATTACATGATCGGCTCTAGGGCTCTCACCAACAAACTCTTGGATGTTAAGCCGTAAACAGAGCCCCAAGCTCTGATACCACTTGTTGGAAACGAGATGGCTAGAGAAAGGGGGGGTGAATATAGCCAATCACTTTTCACTTGCGATTAACAATTTTCCTGCACTTAACTTATCAGTAGCACAACAGCGGAAGAAACAAAAGAAACTGAAAGTGCAGTAAGCTAAAGCAGAGACAAGATCAATACAAAGACAACTGCCAAGAACGCTAACAAGAGGGTTTACAAGGTTCGGGGATAACTTGCCCCTACTCCTTGGCGTGCCCATAAGGTGGGCGATCCCTTGATCGTCGGCAGATCAAGCCCCGGTTTCACCGGATATAATGCAACCTCCTTCTCGGTGGAGAAACCTCTCCACAGCGTTTCAGACAGAATAGAGTTTAAGCACAAAGAAACTACGAGAAAGATCTTACTCAACCACTTAGCAAGGACAAGAACACAGCTAGCTTCCCTGAGCTCCACCCAGTGGCGATCTCACGCAAGAACCCTTCTCCGTGTCTTCCCACTGTCGGACTCCAAGCTACTTGTTCTCTCCTTCAAGCGCTCAAGTAAAGACTGGTTGCTTCTCGATTGCTTGCTCAAAGTGATGACAGCTTCAAGAACGCAGCAAGCAAGCAGATTGTGGAGAACACTAGGCGCGGCAAGAACACAAGTTTCAGAACTCCACTTCTACGAAGCTCACTTCCGCGCTTTTGATCCTCCACCCAGCACCAGGTGACAACATCCTCCATAGCCTCCAGCTATCTTGCTGCCAACACCAGCTACCACTGAGCCCTCTCTGGTATTCCTGAGATCCCCTCAGTCAAGCCCCAGTCTCGGCTCCAGTCTGCAGCTCGGCCGTTGCAACCTGAAATGGAGAATCGGACAAACCTGCTCCAAGGAAAGCCTCCGTTGACCTCTCCTTGAGTGTTTGAATCCTCCCCTGTCACCTGCAGCTTAATCAGACTGTTAGAGCAGCAAATCATCCAGTAAATCAGATATCAGAAGCAAACATCAGCGAATCGGATGTGATTAGACGCTCTGACCACGTCTGACAGTGCAATTTGAATTAAAGTGATCGGTCACTTGACCGATCCAGGATTTGTGGATCGGTCACCAGACCGATCTACTGTAGTGCTGGGATTCCTAGCTCTTATGGCAACACAGGCTTGATCGGTCACCAGACCGATCAGGATGAAGCCTGATCGGTCACCAGACCGATCAGAGTGAAGCCTGATCGGTCACCTAGACCGATCAGGACATATGAACAGTGATTTTTTAATCAGATCCAAGATCCCTGATCGGTCACCAGACTGATCCAGGACTTTGATCAGCAAGGAAACTCACTCACTTCCCACTCCCTTATCGGTCACCAGACCGATCAGGAGTAAGGTAGTGAGGAAACAGCTTGCTCCCTGATCGGTCACTGGACCGATCAGGAGCCACACAGTAGGTTCCCAACCTCACTGTGTGCTCCCTGATCGGTCACCAGTCCGATCAGACATAGCTGGATCGGTCACCGGACCGATCCACTAAGGAGCAGCGTGCCAATGTCCGTGATCGGTCACCAGACCGATCCAGAGACTCAACCCTAGCCCTCCAAGCTAGTGGCTTCATCCACCTTAGCCCTCCAAGCTAAGGATTTTTCCATCTAACCCTCCAAGTTAGGAATTTGCACCTAACCCTCTAAGTTAGGACTTTTCACCTAGCCCTCCAAGCTAGGACTTTTCACCTAGCCCTCCAAGCTAGGACTTTTCACCCAACCCTTCCGAGTTAGAACTTCATCCAACCTAGTCCTCCAAGCTAGGCACCTGACCCTCCAAGCCACGACTTTTTCATCTAATTCTCCGGGATGGGAATTTGCACCTAACCCTCCAAGTTAGGACTTTTCACCTAGCCCTCCAAGCTAGGACTTTTCACCCAACCCTTCCGAATTAGGACTTTTCCAACACCTAACCCTCCAGGTTAGGATTTTCCAACACCTAGCCTCCCAGACTAGGATTTTCCAACACCTAACCCTTCAGGTTAGGATTTTCCATATCATCCCTGATCCCCGACCAGGACTTAATCATAATCATAATCAACCTAAACTAAAATCGATGTCAACACCAAAACAACAATCAGGGCAAGACTGCATCAACAACTGCGAGGTAAACGGCGAGGTATAACTTCCCCGAGCTCTGTCTTTTCTTTTCATATGTCCAATTGTGCCATGTTTTATTTAGCTCATCATTTCATGCATGTTAATTAGTTATTTTGATTTGTGATCATAGATAATAATTAATTAACTGGACCCCGAAGATAAACACAAAATCCGACGATCCAAATCGTCATCTTTTCCACGATTAATTAATCCGGAAAGTTACAAAGCCTTAACCTCAGTTTTGGCTATGTTGTGACTTGGATTAATTAACATGACGACGGGTCGGTCGAGGGAGAGACAGGTCTCTATTCGGATTATATTTTTAATCTGTAGCCATAGTGAGGTCTCTCAGGTTCGACCCCGTGGTTGTCTTGGAAACCGCCAAGCCATACCCAACAATTAGTATCAGAGCAAGGTTTCCGGTTTTGTGTGTTTTGGATTCGGTTATTTTTCTGCACATTATCATGTACATTATCTTGCTGGACAATATTTGAATGTGCGTAGGCTAACTTTGTGTTGCAGGCACTAGATTCCAACTATTATGGATATTATGTTGTTTGTATGTGATTGATTGTGTGATGTAAATTATTTGAATCCTCGGGGTTGACGAGGCTAGATAAGCTATTTAATTTTTGTAATTAATTATGGCACTTGTTTAGCCAAGCTTTCTATTTACTTTTGATCTAGATGATGTGTACACTCCATTGTGGAGTATAGAATCAATGGATGTAAATAAGTAAGCTGGTCATCTCGGCTCGGGGAATCCTTCACGGTGGCTTGCGCATGGATAGGATGGAGTAGACGAGGTGATGACATGATTGGAGGCGCATTGGAGACCAAGGCCATAATAGTTGGAAAAATCTAAGATTTTTTCATTACTCTATTATTTTGGTTTGTGTGTGCTTGTTGTATGAATGCATGTAAAAACCTCAACGCAAATAACTAAGTGGGAGAGGGACCCTAAGGGTCCCATGGCCTCCACTACAATTTGATATGTGATGTGAACAAGTCTGCGCGTCAGCTCTGAGTGCCTTCCTCCCCATCGGATGGGCTTGTTCTGCGGATCACTAGGTCAGAAAAAACTATAGGAAATTATTGATGAGCGTGTGTACTTCCCCATCGAAAGACACATAATCAGAGATAATTTTTCTTGGTGTCATGTAGTGGTAGACACTTAGATACAAATAATAGTATCCTCCCCATCGGAGATACTGCTATTATTTGTAGGGCCGAAGAGGACCAACTATTAATTTTACTTGTCAAAAGGTTAGGATGACAAGATAGTAAAATTAATGGGTAAAACCTCCTCTCACGAATGTAGAATTCGTATACGTCCACACCATCATGGCATGCGAAATTCTCGGTGTTTGAGGTGTTGGTAGATTTTGTAATAAATTGTTTTGAGGTGTCAATTTATTTCAAAATTCTAAAGTGTGTGATTGTTGTGATTCTCAGGTACTTTAAAATGGATCTAGACCCACTTGACCTAATTCAAAAGAAAACCAATTAAATGCCCCAAGCGATAAAATGGATTGGGAATTAAATATGGATTTTGTCTCTACTACTAAGGAACCTAGGTGTGATCTTGTCGAGTTCTATACCGAAAATCCTAACGAGATTAATACCGAAGAGGAGTTTGAATATTTTAGGAAATTGTTAGAAGCAGACGAGACGTCCGAAGGTCATCAAAATCAGGCTTCTACCATTACCAGTGAAAAACCATCCAAACTCGATGAAATCATTGGTCAAAGTAATCGAGTCGCTAGGTAGATGGTAATGAAGAACTTGACCACTACCATCGTGGTTGAGGGGATGCCCGTAGGGGAACATGTCCTCAAAATGATGACTTGGATGAAGGAGATAGAAATTCTTGGAGCTCAGATCGATGGAGAAACCCAGGTCGATCTTATCCTCCAATCTCTACCAGGGAGTTTTGAGAAGTTTCACCTAAGCTACAATATGGACAAGCGTTCATATTCGTGGGCAGAACATCTGACAGAACTTGTGGCGGCAGAGGTGGTTTCTCTTCAGGGTCCACAAACTTTAATTGCTCAAGAAGTTTCTCCTTCTAAATTGAAAGACAAGAAGAAGAAGAAACGTTCTGAGGCAGAGAAAGTAGCAGGATTACAGGGACCTCTGCTAACCGTTTTAGTCGTGTTACGGTTTCAAATACAATTAAAGTGTCGAACTCCTCTAAACTAATGTAGTATAGAGTAACTTGAGTCGTCTCTCTCAAGGAATGTAATGATAGATTAATAAATTTTAGGATCGTATGTTATTGCTTCTGGATTTTGGGATATTAACCTGGGGGTTTGGATTTGAACGCTAAGACTACGAAATGAAATAGCAAAGCAAGTATGAAATCTAATCCTAATTAATGAAAGACAATGCGAGTAAAGGAGATCTAATCTAATCTAAACTATACTTGCAGAAACAAAAAGGGCAACTTGAAATAAAGCATTGACGAAACTAAACATGGAACAAAACCAACAGCAATAAAGAAATCTAATCTAACCTAACTTAATTGCGTTTAAATGAAGACATGTAACTTAAAGCAATGGGAAGAGCAATACAAAACAAAAGTTAAGCAACTAAGAAACATCACAATTGAAAGTAACTGTTTGAAGAGGCATTTGACCGAACACAAGATAGGCATGCTCGAAATTTCTTCAAGTACGTGCAATTTGATATGGGAAAGATCCATCAAATACAAACATTCAACAATCAATCACAAACATTCATCAATTAACACCAACATTCAACCATCAACACAATTAACATCCAAATCTGATAAAGAAGCTGTTGTGAAATACGGGTGTGAAGGAACTGCTGTGAAATGCAATCTCATCTACTGTGATGGGGGTAGTTGTCGGCTGTGATGAAGTGCTATGAGAGAAGAAGAAGTGTACGGGAACTGGCCGAAGGCTGTGAAGAAGAAGGAGAGAAGGAAGGGAGCTAGGGTTCGCGGATGAAGAAAAGAGGAAGAAGAAGAAAGGAATCATCCGGTCGGCTACGGTTCGCGGATCTGATCTGTCCCGTGTGCCCTAGCTCTGGTGCGATGGTCGGACGTGGTGGAGGAAATGGAGAAAAAGGCCGGTCGGCGGCTGTGGAGATGTGGACCGCCGGCGGTGAGGGTGGAGGAGAGGGTAGCCGCGTGTGGAAGAAGATTGATCCAAGGTGTGTGTGTGTGGAGAGGATAAGTCGAGTGGATTTTCTCCTTCCTCCCTGCGCGTGGGCTCACGAGGGAGATGGGATGAAGCTGGATGCGGGTTTTTGGATCGGCTCCTTTCATCACTTGAGTCCGCTCCAGCTTCAGCCCAGCCCTTTTGCTCCATAGCCCAGCCCAGCTAGTTCACAGCCCAACCCAACTTTTTAGCCCACTCTTTGAATCTAAATTGAATTGGATGAACCCCATGATCTCGATCAATGGCCAGATTTATCTCAGATCTGGATGGAAGGTTGGATGGCTTGATCTGAGTGAAAGAATAAGATCTCACCAGATCTAGATCAACGGTCCATATTAATACAACTTGGTCTTCTTCATTTGAATTCCAAATCAAGTCAAATTTGCTCCAACTCGCTCCTAATCATTGGCCCAGCCTTGATACAAGGTTCATCTTTAATTCCCTACAAAAATCATGAAATAATGCCAAAATTTAGAGGAAATTATAATGAGCTCCAAAAATAGATTATAATCGTAAAATGTGATATAATCATGATTTAAGCGTACGAGAGGGTAGAAAATGCTAAGTAAATGAGCAAATAAAATGGCATAAAATGCTAGTTATCACACCCCCACACTTAATTCTTGCATGTCTCGAGCAAGCAAACAAAACTAAAAGAAAACAAAATATCTCCCAAACATTACATCCCCTATCGATACTTTAAAAATAATAAAAGAAGGTTACTTAGGATCATCAAGTCTCAAGAATCCATGTATTTATGGTTCCAAAGCTCACATAAGTCAAAAGGCATGGTAATTTCAATCAACTTGAATAAACTAAGCATGACAAAAACCTCACAAGATAGATATATGCACTGATGCTCACAAAAAATAAATATGAAAGTGGAGTTCTATCAAAGCATTCATGACATTGCACTACCATATGCTTGCTTATTTTCTACTTCTCCACTACTATTGCATAAGTACACAAATCAAGAGGACTTTTCAATGACTAAGGGTGAAACCACGTGCTAACAAGAGAACAAGAAGGGTAGATAACAAAGAAGATCACAGAGAATAGGAGAGCATTGGGGTAATCAACATGATGTATACAATCAAATAATATGCCAAAATAGAAAAAACTCAACCAAACATCCAACACTCAAATTTCTTCTTGCACATTGTCAATGCAATACACAACATTTTTTTATATGAAAATATTCCTTCTTGTTCATCACTAACAAAATCCCAAATGCTTGAGAAATTTTTTTTTTCACTTCTTTTTTTTCTTCTTCTTCTTTTGTTTTTACTTTTTTTTTCATTTCTCATCTTTATTATTTTTTTTTCTTGTACATAGAGAGGTTTTTTTTTCTTTTTTCTTCAACAAGCATTCGCCCATACGCACTTGTCTTCCCACCACACTTAAAACTTGCCTCAGACAATGTAACAAAGCATGATAACATCTAAAACTCACAGTAATAGAGGCTAATAATAGACAAATAAAAATGTACTCATCATGCAATCACCCCATGCTCTCATAGCATGCTCAAGGGAAGAATAAGCTAATAAAGATATGACAGTGAGAATGTAATGACAATGAGAAGATCTGACAAAGGAAAGACAATAAAACATGGAAGCAATAGGTGAAATGCTCACTAGTAACAATAGCAAAGTAGAGGGAAAACTAAGAGGTCAACAAGAAAATTTTCCTCCATCATCTTCATGTAAGCTTCTGCTATTGTAATTTCAAAAAGAATCAAAGCAAGTTCTAGAGTGTCAAATATCACAAATGCTATCACACATAAGAGGATTAGGGATAAGCATGACAATATCCTCACTAGGTGAACAATAAAGTGTCATGCTTAATCTAACAAGATAGAGTCCATCACCACAACAAATGACTAACTGTAATTAATGTCCCCAAACTACCAAGGAAACCAAAACTCAATAGTCAGACTTAACCATCTTTTGTGATTCTCAAAACATAATAAAGGGACATGTAGGGATATACAACTGGAAATCAAGCAAGGTTTATTCAAGACCAAACAGAATGCAGAATGAGGAAGCAAAGTATGAATGCAAAGTATAAAAGTAAACAAACATGCAAGTATAAACATAAAAAAAAATAAGAAAGGGAAAGAAAAGGAACAAAGTCCCCTTTATTCCTAGCGGCTGGAGTCGGTTAAGGAGTAGCATCCATCCAGGTAGTGGTATGGTTTGGGTAGTCGAGAGAGCATTCCTCACGTAATCACTGTCATAGTACACTACTCCCCCACACTTCAACTTGACATAAGTGTGCTCCGGTGATCGAAGACGATTCAGGTACAAAATCCACTTAAGAGGTGAAGTGCTACAAGTCAAGGTAAGAACAACTCCTCCCTCTTGATGCTTTTTGGAAGTCTTTCCAGGAGGATGGAGTCTATTTAGTTGTAACATCCACTCCAAAAGTCGTCGACACCCTGCAAAACCATGAAATACCTCCCTCACGCATGCAGGGTAAGAAAAAAATGAAATACAATCAGTCTCTATATAAAATGTTTCAAGAAATGCATCACATCCAATAAAATCAACCTTAGGTACCTCTATGAATTTTTCTAAACAATTAGGAGAAATATTTACCTTGTCTTGCTAAAAAATACCTGAAGGTTCTACAAGAGTGGATGTAACTATAGCTTCCTCCTGGTCAGGTAAAAGCTCCATCTCAGGTTAAGGTGCTGGTGGGCATACAACTAAAAGAGGTGATTCTTGGGTCCTTGCTTCCATCATGCAAGTCCCTACACTTTCATGTTTATCCTCTAAATCTCCTAATATATCACTCAATGTAGATGATCCCTAGGGCTCAGTGCAATCCCCTACACCTATAGAGTCATCTACAACTGGAAATGGATTAGATTCAACTTCCAACTCAGCTGTCTCTGTAGCTAATACCTCCTCTGCCTCATCTGAACTAGAATATCCTCTCTGAACATCGATCCTGGTCCCTGGAGTCTGCATCTGACTAATGGTTCTGTTCAATTTGTCGCACTATGTTCTGAAGGGAAGCATCAGTCCTACTCTGATATTGCTGAAATGGAGTGCTAAATTGCTGAAAATCCCTCTCAATTTGCTGTTGAATCTGAGCGCTAATCTGAGTGCTCAACTGAGAACTGAGCTGAGTGCTAAGCTGCTGAAAGCTCCTTCCTTGTTGTTGTTGTAAATGAGTGAGGAGTGGCTCCAAAGTGAGTGGAAAATCCGGTTCTTATTGCTTAACCGGATGTGACCATGAAGGCATAGGATCATCCTGGAATGTCTGTAGGTTCTGATATGCTGGATATTGCTCAGTAAATTGACTTTGTGGATCCTCATACCTGAAATATGATTGATCCCCCCAATTAGAATTGTAGAAATTAGGAAATGAGTTATACCTATCTGATTGTTGAGGAGTAGCTTGAGAAGTTAATTGGCTCGATCCCTAGGCTAGCATTTGCTCCCATCCACTAATTATTTGTTCAATGCGTCTTTTTAAGTCTTGAAGAGTGGAATCATTCTTTTGTTGCCCTTGCTGTAATAAAATTTGTTGCTGGAAATTATTACTCTGAAAATTCTGGTTGTATAATTGGAATTCTTGCTGTGCAGGTTGAAAGCCTTGCTGATCATAATGAAATTATTGTTGAAAATATGAGAAATTCTGCTGACACTGTTGTTGTGGCTGATTCAGATGTTGGAAGCATCCATGCTTCTCTGGAATCTGTTGGGAATGCAGGGATTCTTGAGGAAATCAAACAGTCTTTTGGATGAGGTGGCATATAGCAGCTGAATGAGATGGACTACTACAATTAGTGCATATATGTTCCACTCTCCCAATTTCTGAATTGTGATATTCATTAAAGCCTCCAAATTGTTGAGAGTAGAAATTCATGTTGAACTGAAAGAATTATCCTGGTCTTACACTGAAACATTAATAAACAAGATAGAAGACTCAGGAGCATATGATATCAAACACATGAATGAATGAACATTAAAGCAAATGACACTTATTTTTTTTGTTTAAATTTTGTAGAAAAATAGGGAAACAATCCTAAAATTATCAAACACCACTACAGTTCCCCGACAACGGCGCCAAATTTGATAACCGTTTTAGTCGTGTTAGATTTCAAATACAATTAAAGTGTCGAACTCCTCTAAACTAATGTAGTATAGAGTAACTCGAGTCGTCTCTCTCAAGGAATGTAATGATAGGTTAATAAATTTTAGGATCGTATGTTATTGCTTCTGGATTTTGGGATATTAACCTGGGGGTTTGGATTTGAACGCTAAGACTACGAAATGAAATAGCAAAGCAAGTATGAAATCTAATCCTAATTAATGAAAGACAATGCGAGTAAAGGAGATCTAATCTAATCTAAACTATACTTGTAGAAACAAAAAGGGCAACTTGAAATAAAGCATTGACGAAACTAAACATGGAACAAAACCTACAGCAATAAAGAAATCTAATCTAACCTAACTTAATTACGTTTAAATGAAGACATGTAACTTAAAGCAATGGGAAGAGCAATACAAAACAAAAGTTAAGCAACTAAGAAACATCACAATTGAAAGTAACTGTTTGAAGAGGCATTTGACCGAACACAAGATAGGCATGCTCGAAATTGCTTCAAGTACGTGCAATTTGATATGGGAAAGACCCATCAAATACAAACATTCAACAATCAATCACAATCATTCATCAATTAACACCAACATTCAACCATCAACACAATTAACATCCAAATCCGATAAAGAAGCTACTGTGAAATACGGCTGTGAAGGAACTGCTGTGAAATGCAATCTCATCTGGTGTGATGGGAGTAGCTGCCGGCTGTGATGAAGTGATGTGAGAGAAGAAGAAGTGTACGGGAACTGGCCGAAGGCTATGAAGAAGAAAAAGAGAAGGAAGGGAGCTAGGGTTCACGAATGAAGAAAAGAGGAAGAAGAAGAAAGGAATCGTCCGGCCGGCTAGGGTTCGCGGATCTGATCTGTCCTGTGTGCCCTAGCTCTGGTGCGATGGCCGGACGTGGTGGAGGAAATGGAGAAAAAGACAGGCCGGCGGCTGTGGAGATGTGGACCGCCGGCGGTGAGGGTGGAGGAGAGGGTAGCCACGTGTGGAAGAAGATGGATACTAGGTGTGTGTGTGTGGAGAGGATAAGTCGAGTGGATTTTCTCCTTCCTCCCTGCGCGTGGGCTCATGAGGGAGATGGGATGAAGCTGGATGCGGGTTTTTGGATCGGCTCCTTTCATCACTTGAGTTCGGCCCAGCTTCAGCCCAGCCCTTTTGCTCATTAGCCCAGCCCAGCCAGTTCACAACCCAACCCAACTTTTTAGCCCACTCTTTGAATCTATATTGAATTGAATGAACCCCATGATCTCGATCAATGGCCAGATTTATCTCAGATCTGGATGGAAGGTTGGATGGCTTGATCTGAGTGAAGGAATAAGATCTCACCAGATCTAGATCAACGGTCCACATTAATACAACTTGGTCTTCTTCATTTGAATTCCAAATCAAGTCAAATTTGCTCCAACTCGCTCCTAATCATTGGCCCAGCTTTGATACAAGGTTCATCTTTAATTCCCTACAAAAATCATGAAATAATGCCAAAATTTAGAGGAAATTATAATGAGCTCCAAAAATAGATCCTAATCATAAAATGTGATATAAACATGATTTAAGCGTACAAGAGGGTAGAAAATGCTAAGCAAATGAGCAAATAAAATGGCATAAAATGCTAGTTATCAACCTCAGGGATGCATAAAGAAGCCGAAAGGCAAGTGCTTTGTGTGCAAGTAGTCAGGACATTTGAAGACAGATTGTCCCTGCCGTCAGAGTAGTGTCACAGGTATATTTTCTTCTTGTGTCGTTGTAACATGTTTAGCGGTGATATCTACCGATACCTGGTGTGTAGATACGGATACCACTAATAATTTCTGCATTTTTGTACATGGGTTCCAGGAAACCCGACGGCTAGCTGAGGAGGATATTGCTGACTACATGGATAGGCTATGGAGATGACTTTTGCAGTGGGAGTTTATATATTTCATTTGTGTCTTTAGCATAGGATGATATAGTTTTGGCGTTATAAAGATTACCTTTATGTACTTAGTTTTTTGGAAAGAATATTTGGTTCAGTTTCTGGAATAAGATATTTTCTATTGCTTTTATTTGTTAAAAGTGGAATAGAAGGATTATCTATTGAAATATATAAGATAGGCAATTAGTATATAAAGCCAAAAGGCTCCCATGATGTGATAAGCTTAACATCTTAACTAATGTAAGAGAAAGGTTCCTTCCAAAGTGAAACCAATCATATATTTTGTCTCTAAGGTTTGGTTTATTAAACTCTAGTGGGACTCAAAAGTGGTTAACTAATAACCCTTAGGGTTTATTGGTTATGGAAGACTTGTCTTCCTTAAGATGCTTTTGACTCTTACTAGGGAAGTAACAAAACCAAATAGGCTTGTTCTAAGCCTAGGGGCATAGAGCCAAAAATATGTAGGAATTGGTTCAACTTGATAAGTATAAGTCCTTAATATATCTAGAATAGAAGTACCGTTGAATACTTTGTGTTGGATCGATAAAACCGATAGAGGGGGGGTGAATATCGGAAAACTTTCGGATTTGAGTAAGAGCAGGTACGTAGTGGAAATTAAAAACAATACACAGAGACACAGTCGATTTACTTGGTTCGGAGCCTGTGTCGACTCCTACTCCAAGGCCCACGGTCGTTGACCGTTTACTTTGGGCAATTCTATATTTGGCGCAAAGACAGTTTACAAATATTGAATACAGAGTAAGTGCAGTAAACTTTGACAATTAAGAAAAAGATGCTCTTCTTTTACCGACGTCCGATTGTAGGTTCACTTGTTCGGAGCAGCGGGACGTCGTCGGCTCGAGTTGGGCAGTTTTCGGAGCAAGGCGCGAGAGCAGAAGAGCGTGGAAGCGTTGAATGAATTGATGATCTGAAGCCTTGGTCGAAGGGCCTTTATATAGGGCCTGGGGGCGCCCGGGACGTCGGGGGCGCCCCCCACGTGGCCTTTGATCCGTCAAAGTCTCGGTCGCGTCTGATCCCCTGGATCCGCTTTGACCGGGGCGCCCGGAGGACTCGGGGCGCCCGGATTGACCGGGTCAAATTTTATCCGCTTGGCTTCGAGGGCTTCGGTTCGAGGTATACGCATGGGGGCGCTGTTAGTGAGAGCCCTAGAGCCAATCATGTGATGGTTGTTGTATGGACTCATTGTATCATATTTCATATATATATATAAAGGCATTTGATTATGGTTATTATACTTACTTGTATTGGTGCCAAATAACTAAGTGTAATAACGTCCTTGGTAGTAGGTTCATATCTATATCAATCGATTGGTTGAATCGATAGTGAGATGATATAGAGAACACTACTCTTAATTATTCCTAGTCAAGTATTAACATTCAGGGACAATGTTAATGCATAGAGACTAGCATGTAGGTCAACATGATGACTTGATCTCACAAGTCATGGATATGAGATATCAAGTTGACACATGAGTATGCATTGGAGAATGTATACTGAATGACCCACCATGAGAAAGTATCATGGATCGTTATATGAGTGTCATATACTTTCTCATGTGACTATTAGTATGACTATTAGTCCTTAGACCTGAAGTCACCATAGTTTCCTACATAAGGAGTTATGTACTTTGGTTTCGTCAAACGTCACCCGTAACTGGGTGGACTATAAAGGCGATTACTGGGTATGTAACAAATTATGCGGAGGGATGTGAGTGATGTAGATGGGATCTATCCCTCCTATATGACGGGAGAGATATCATAGTCTTGATAGAGTGAGATCACTAAGTGCATGGCCATGCCCAAATAAGGCAATATGAGATATTGAGCTTATTTGATTATAGTGAGTCTACTTGGAGTTCAAGACACATAGATTGATTGGAGGATGACACGGTCTATGCTTCATAGAAGATCAATCTAGATATCGACGATAGAAGGACATTGTCACATATTATGAAAGTCATAATTAGTAGTCACATTGGTGATGTTGGATCTCAACATTCTTGTAACTTGGGTAGCAATGATGTGTTGCTAGATACCGCTCATTGCTTATGTTTCTAAGAGGTTAGAAGCATTGCCAACGTTACAAGAACCTATAGGGTCACACGCAAAGAACAAATAGATGGAGAAAAAAAAAATGAAGTCAAGTTCGACTTGGCTAAATATGGAAAGTTCATAAAAGGCAAGTTTGACTTGACCCAAATCCAAATCAAGTTTGACTTGACTTGGTTCCACTTCAAGTTAGACTTGACATGGGAGAAGAAATGGAGTCAAGTTTGACTTGACTAAATATGGAAAGTCCATAAAAGGCAAGTTTGACTTGACCCAAATCCAAATCAAGTTTGACTTGACTTGGTTCCACTTCAAGTTAGACTTGACATGGGAGAAGAAATGGAGTCAAGTTTGAGTTGACTAAATATGGAAAGTCCATAAAAGGCAAGTTTGACTTGACCAAAAGACCACCTCACCTTGACTTGACCAAGTGATGACTTGGCTTGGTATTTGACCAATGATGATGCTCCACATCATCTCCAAAGGTTGTAACCCCCCATTTGAATTTGAATTCAAATTGAAAGGGGGTTATGGCAGGCCACTTAATGGCCATTAATGGACATTATGGCCGGCCACTTAATGGCCATAAATGGCCATTATGTGGCCGGCCACAATGAGAGAACAAAACAATGTTTTGTTCCATTTTTCTTAGGGGGTGTCTTCTCTTCTTCCTCCTCCAAGTGTTGGAGCTCTTCTTCTTCTTCTCCTCTTGGCCGAACCCTTGAAAGGTGCTAGCACACCTAAAGGGTTTCCTCCATCCACTTTGTTCGCGTGGATACTTCTAGAGGGACGGCACTTGACGTCCTAGAGATCCGACATCCAAAAGGAGCGAGCGGGATTAAGCGGGGCACGCGCCAAAGGTAAAATGCTTTATCCCTCTTTAGATCTAGGAGTAGATCGAGTTTTGAGCATGAAATAAATACGTGATTTTTGTTTCGGAATTTTTCTTCGCACGAGATCCATGGCTTTGGGTTCTCGGGGTTTCCGCGACTCGAAAAGGCGGTTTTCGCGGCCCGAAAAACCCAACAGTGGTATCAGAGCCACGTGCGAAGCACGTATTTATTTTTTTTTGTATGGGATACAAAATTTAGAGTAGTTTATGATTCTGTAATTTTTCTAATTTTTAGGATTTTATGAGTATTTTTCTCGTAGAGGCGAAGCAACGAGTGCGAAGCACTTGTACACTTCGACCACCGAGAAAAACTTCTCCGAAACGGCAAGTTTCGCCCAAATAGATTTTGGGACAGCGGGTTAGGCACTGTTAGATCGCGATACGACACTCACGAAAATAAATTTCGTGAGTAGGGGCGCCGCCCCTAACCCCGCAAGGGGCCTTGTCACATGATTGTGCCCGAAACCCGCTTAACGGGACCGCCGTGGAGTTGTGACTCATAAAATTCATAAAATACATAGAAAAATTAGATAAATTTCTGTAAAATATATAATTTTGAATTATGTACAGTAGTTTGATGGTCATGGCCCAAGACCCTATTTTAATTAGATTAAAATATGTGTGTGATTCATGTTACAGCCTGCGTGCCGTTATTTGTGTTGTGTGTGTTGTATTATGATTGCGACCTGCGTGTCGGCCTTTTATTTATTATTTCTGTTAAAATTAGTTTAAGACTCGAATGTAACTCGAGTATAAATTTTGTAATGTACAAAATTGAAGATGAAGGAAATTTTGGAGAAGACGGACTCGTGGGAAGCAAGTCGACAACACATGGGGTTCTGGAAGGTGGAGCTTGGAGAAGCTGCTGCCTAGACCCTAGGTTGACCAAAGGATCTTCTCATTGGCTTGAGAAGATCTTAGTAGAGCCATGACTAATCACACTTTAATTTTCTTGTATATTTTATTTTTGCTTATATGTATGTGATGCATGTTAGTATAGAATAGAATATATATGAGTGTATGTGATGCACATGTAATATGGGAACCACATCTTGATGTGCACCTAATACACATTTAGGTTAAATTAGATTTAATAAATGCCTAAATATGATGCACATCATCGATTAGATTAGATCTAAATCGAAATCAACTCGTATATGCCTAACGAGCCTTGATACCCATCACTACCACGATCATATGCGATTGTTGAATCTGCCAAAGCAGAGCAATGCATTTAATCTTGGTGGGATGCGGAGGGACAACCTTGGTCCCGCCTATCACGCTTGGGTTAGATTGAGCTCAATTAGATTGAGTAACTAGTTAGCTCAATTGGATCGAGCCTAACTATATGCATACTCCAATAGTTGGAAAGGTAGGACAAGATCACATTTATCAATAGTCTTGGGCGATTTAGCCAAAGCTAACTCAAGATTATTCATAAATGTTAATTCTTGATCCTATAAACAAGAGTTGCATAGAGATGTAATTGGTAATTAGTACCTACCGATCATACTAAGTCTTGGGCGATTTAGCCAAAGCTAACTCAAGGCGTAGTATGATGTGGATCTTGACCTACGAGAATTATAGTTAGTTGGTGTGGATCTAGTAGTGTGGTTTTACCACATCTATGACTCGATTCTACCAAAGCCATACAATTCAGTGGGAGCATCATTTAATTAAAGGCCTAGTTAAATGATAAATAAAATATGATGCAATGGTGGATATTTATTTTCTGCATTTTATGTTGTAGATTACCATGTCAAACACGAACACTCTCTCTCTACGATCTGTTCTTGAGAAGGACAAGCTCCTAGGAGCTAATTTCCTGGACTGGTACAGGAATCTGAGGATAGTCCTCACGTAGGAACGTAAGCTGTACGTTCTGGAGCAAGCAGTTCCTGATGCACCACCAGCCTCTGCCGCTCGTAGTGTTAGAGATGCTCATCAGAAGCATCTAGATAACGCGTTAAACGTGTCATGCCTAATGCTATGCTGTATGTCTCCTGAGCTTCAGAAGCAACACGAGAAAATGAATGCTTTTGATATGATTGGCCATCTCAAGCAACTATATCAAGGCCAGGCAAGGCATGAGAGGTTTGAAGTGACTCAGGCCCTCTTTTCATGCAAGATGAAAGAGGGAACCCCTGTAGGAACTCACGCACTCCAAATGATTGGGTACGTCGAGAACCTCGAGAGGTTGGGGTTCCCTTTGGGCCAAGAGCTGGCTACCGATCTGATCCTGCAATCGTTGCCGGTGAGTTACCGTCAATTCGTCATGAACTACAACATGAACGAATTAGACAAACCACTGCCCGAGATACTAAACATGTTAAGAACTGCTGAGCCTAATCTCACCACTGCCAAGTCCAGTACCGTCCTAATGGTACAAAAGGGCAAGGGTAAGGGCAAGTGGAAGCCCAAAGGTAAGGGTAAGACCCAAACCAAGGGCAAAGTCAGCTCTTCAACACTCAAACCTAAAGGTGGGGTTGCTAAGGATGCTACCTGCTTCCACTGCGGTAAGACTGGGCATTGGAAGCGGAACTGCAAGGTATACCTGGAAGATCTGAAGAAGAAGAGAAGTGAGACTTCTACTTTAGGTATAAATGTTATAGAAGTCAACCTTTCT
>JAGFNQ010007443.1:0-57656 GCA_024364735.1 Boesenbergia rotunda | reverse complement strand
ACACGTTTGATTTTACTTGGTTCGGAGCCTGTGTCGACTCCTACTCCAAGGCCCACGGTCGTTGACCGTTTACTTTTGGCAATTCTATATGAGGCGCAAATAGTTTACAAAAAGAATATTACAGAATTAAGTACAGTAAACTTAAATCGCTCTTTTACTGACGTCCGAGGTAGATCGACTTTTTCGGAGCAGCAGGACGTCGTCGGCTCGAGTTGGAAGGATTCCGGGGCGAAGCGCAAGAGTAGAAGAGCGTAGAAGCGTTTATTGGAAGTGTTTTGTTGAAGCTTGGGGTCGAGGGCCCTTTATATAGGGCCTGGGGGCGCCCGGGACGTCGGGGGCGCCCCCCACGTGGCAATTGATCCGGCAATGTCTCGGTCAGCGTCTGATCCCTTTACCTTCGGGATTAGGTTTGACCGGGGCGCCCGGAGCGCTCGGGGCTCCCGGATTGACCGGGTCAAAGTGTTATCTGCTTGGCTTCGAAGGGAGCTTCGGTAGCTGGCCCTGGGGGCGCCCGGGACGCTGGGGGCGCCCGGGAGCACGGGGGCGCCCGCAGGTTGTACTGTTGAAGCGCGCTTCTTGTTTGTGTGTTTTGTGTTCACCTTGGGGGCGCCCGGGATACTCCGAGCGCCCTGGTCAGCTGTTGCCTCACTCCTTTGAGGCTCTCTGAGCTGCAGACACTCGTTCCTTCGGTCCTGCATCCAGGGTTAGTCCAAAACACAACAAGACATTAAGTGGTTAGTTTATACAGCCTTAGCTGTCTTGGTTCTAACTTTGGGTCTCCAAAATGGAGCCCTAGGTCGAACCGACGCCTACTGTTCTCTCGACGGGGAACGCGTCCTCACCTACTCCTCTCGGGAGAATATACCTGATGCCAACCGTTCCTCTGGTTGGACTTTTGCCTGACGGTCCTTTGCCAGGTCTTGGATGCTGAGCTGTCCTTCGCCCGGTGCCTAGCATTTCCTTCGCTAGGGCTTCAGTCCCAAGCTATCCTTCGCCTGGCACCTAGCAGTCCTTCGCTAGGTCTTGGTATCTTGGCATTCCTTCGCCAAGCGCCTAGCAGTCCTTTCGCTAGGGCTTTTTACTCTGGCATTCCTTCGCCAGTGCCTAGCAGTCCTTCGCTAGGGCTTTTACTCTGGCATTCCTTCGCCAGTGCCTAGCAGCCCTTCGCTAGGACTTTTCCTGCACACTCAAGTGACTTGTTAGAAAACAAGTAAGACTTAACTTTTGAACCCTGTTGCCATTATCAAAACACAGGTTTGACTTGGGTGCTTTCAGCACCAATACAGAAGACTCCCCCTGAGCAACAAATCATGGAAGTTGCTCCATGTAGACTTCCTCAAGCAGGTCACCATGTAAGAAAGTATTTTTGAGGTCCAACTGATAAAGAGGTCAATGTCAAATCGCAACAATGGACAGGAATAGGTGCACAGAGAGCATCTTGGCAATAGGAGAAAAAGTGTCCCCATAATCTAATCCGAAGATTTGAGTATATCCCTTGGCGACGAGGCGGACTTTAAGCCAGTCAACTTTTCCGTCTAGACCAACTTTCACCGTATATACCCATCGACAACCAACAACTAATTTCCCTTTTAGTAGAGGAATGAGGTACTAAGTCTCACTACTTTGTAAGACACATATTTCGTCGAGCATAGTCTATTTCCATTCTGGATGGGCAAAGGCATCACCAGCAATCTTCGGAAGAGAAATAAACGATAAAAAGGAAAGACGAGAATAATAGGAAGGAAAAAGACGATTATAACTCAAAAAAATATAATGAGGAGAAGGATTACGAGTGAAACACATACCTTTTCGAAGTGCAATAGGAATATCAAACTCAGGAGATGAGACTAGAGGAAGAGGTGAATGACTTGGCTCCAAAGATGTGTCCACGACAGTGTCAAAGTTGGTGGCGGCAAAGCAGGACGAGGATTAGGGGTGCAAACGAATCGAATCGAACCGAATATTACAAAATTATTAATATTCGGATTCGAGTTCGATACATATATATACTATTCGAATTCGATTCGATGTTCGAAAATACTAGTTAACATTAGCTCGAACTCGATTCGAAATGGATTCGAATTCGAATTCGATTTGATTTATTCGAACTGTGATTCGAACAAAATCGAACATTAACTCCAAATGACTAGAATTTAAGCTCCATTCAAAGTATTCAAATCTGATTAATTTACATTAAAATTATATACCATAAAATAAAAATAAGTAAAATGAAATTATTCTAATCTAATCAATTTACATTAAAATGGTATGCTATAGAATAAAAATCAGCAAAATGATAAATATATGAATAATATAAAAACAGAATAAAAATTTCATACAACATCCATTTCCAATTCAATTAATTTGGAATGAAATAAAATAATCTGCTAAGAGTTAAGACAATAAACAAAATGATAATTCAGTAATTTATAACAGAATAAAATATCACTAACTTATATATTTTAAAACATACAATACAACACCCAATATCTAAGTTTAGTTGGCTAAAAGTTTAGCTAGTATTATAATTCAGAGTTCAGATAAACAGTAAACAAACTACAATTGATGACAATAAAAAGCTTAGCTTCAATTTGTCACTACATTTCCCATCAGAAAAATAAATACAAACTGATGAAATAAAAAGTTCATACTACAATTTGCCACTACATTTTCCAATTCAGAAAAACAAACATAAACTGATGAAAATAAAATGTTCATAATGCCAATTGCCACCCAGCTTGTTCACTCTGCTATTACATTTCCCAATTTAGAAAAACAAACAAAAATTGATGAAATTAAAAGGTTCATAGTACTTCTGCCCATCTTCAATCTGCCACGCATATCCTAATGAAGCTACTAGCAATTTCCATTTAGCAACAAAAGTTTCATAAAATAAAAAAGTTTGATATTTACCTCTTCAATCTGTGCAAAACATTACAAGATCAAATGTATGAGTGTTACAATAGTTAGAAAACTCAAATATAAAAGGTTAAACATTAAACTGAATTTATACCTCAATGGTATGACAGATTTTTTAAGTTTCAACCCAGAATGATTCATTTAATCTATGGGCAAGTCAATTGTAAAAACTTCTTTTTCAACCTACATTGATAAGAATAAAATGTATCATTTATTTTTTAAAAAAAATATACTTTCTGATAGGAGGCAAAACTAGAAAGCCAAATCTTTCAGTAGCATACCTTAGTCTTTTTAGTCACTCCATGTCGTTTTCGACACCAATCTCCACCACACATCAGCATTTCTACAGTTGTAGGAGCTAAAGAAGCACGATATTTGTCAATAACACGGCCTCCAGCACTAAAGGTTGCCTCTGAAGCTACTCTGGTAATGGGTATTGCTAATATATCTCTAGCCAAAGTTGACAACACTGGAAATTTGCATGTATTAAACTTCCACCAACCAAGAGCATCAAATGCATCATTTGAATTATGCCTATGGCACCCTTCCTCTAGATACACTTCTAGCTTCGATTTTTCAGGTTGTACCATTTCAATTTCTTTTAAATAAGATGAGAATTCAGACCATCCAGAAGAAAAGGTAGCATGCTCTCTATTATTTTGAGTTGTGTTGTTGCAAGATTGAGATTCAGAGTTAGATTTTGATCCTTGAAGCTTTTCAACAGCTGCATCTGCATATTCTTTGTAAATTGCGTACAAAAGCTTTTGCACCTCTCTAATATTACTCTCTGATTCAAATGCCGTATAAAATTTTGGAAAAGTGAATTCAAGTAATCGCATTTTGCATCTTGGATCCAAAACTGAACCAACAGCCATTAATAAATTACATTCACCCCAATATTTATCAAATTTTCCTTCATTTTTGCACCATTTTTCTAATAAACTCTTCCTCATCACAAGATTTCTCATCCAAAATTACTTTTACTCGATAAACTTCATTTAGAAAAAGATTGGTAGTAGGATACTCACTTCCAGAAATAATTTTGGTTGCATGATGAAAAACTTTCAAAATTGAAAATACTTTAAGTAATTTCTCCCAATCAGATTCTGTTGGACAATGAATGTAGTTAGGTTCCCGATCTTTAAATCTTGGAAAAAACTTCTTTGAAAGCAATTGCTGTTCTTAACATCTCATAAGTTGAATTCCATCTTGTTTTACAATTATCAATCAATTTTCTTTCTTGTAATTTCAATTGCTTCACAATTTTAGCAAATTGAATGAGTCTAGCATCTGTTCTTCTAATAAATTCCACACTTTGACGAATAACATGAATAATATCCTTAATTTCATTGAGGCCATCCTGAGCTATAAGATTTAAAATATGTGCACAACACCGGACATGGAATAATTTCCCCCCACAAATCATATTCTTATTTATTTTCAAAAAATCTTCCTTCATATATTTAATTGCAGCATCATTAGCACTCGCATTATCAACAGAAACAGTATATATCTTATTTTCAATCTTCCATGTCCTTGCACACTTTAGAAGGCTATCTGAAATTTGAGGACCACCACGAGGAGGAGGTATATGAAAAAAATTGAGAACGTGTTTATTCAATTTCCAAGAAGTGTCAATCCAATGACCAGTGATAACCATATACTCTATTTTTTTGATTTTTTTAACTTCCATAAATCTATGGTGAGGCTAATCTTTGTTACATTTTTTTAGCAAACTATGCAATTTTTTCTTCTCAGCTTCATATATTGCAAAACTATTCTTTTTTGCTGTTGTTCATGATTTACGAGTCCACTCAGACATTCCACATCTACAAAACATATTAAAACCTTCTTCTTCTAATAATGTAAATGGATGTTCATGCATTAAAATCCATGAAGCAGCTGCTTCTTTCATGCGCTCCATACAAAATTTTCCATCATGTAACAAAGGTGATAGTTGTATCAACACTTTCAAAGCCTAACAATAGTTGTTGTTGTTTGAGTTTATCTTCAAGTTTCCTTTTAGACTCCAAGTGTTTAGCACAATGATCCAAGTGTCGTTTTAAGTGTGTTATAGTACCTGACTTCATTTTTGCAAGGAAAAGTTGGCAACGTTTGCACTTATACTTATCACCTTTTAGATCCTCAACCTCAATCATTTCTAACCATACATGAGATCTCTTTTGTTTCTTTAGTTTAGGAGTTAAATTATCATCCTTAGTTACATTGTTATTCACACTATCCCTTGTATCTCTTATCTGTTGTGGTATCTCATTTGAATCTAACGAAGCTTGAATAGCTGAATTTGCTGCTAGAGGAGAATCAGCCATATTCTTTGAAAATCAAATCAGAAATTATAGCTGTAAAATATTAATGACACAATAAATTATTCGAATATATTTCTTGGTATCCAATGAAATTAGTATATCTTCAGGATTAAAGAATAGATTTCTCAAATAAATTTCATGAAAATGAATATTGTTGTACTGTGCAAAATGATAAACTCCAAGAGTTATCAAAATAAATATTATTCTACTAAAAACAATATTTAATAGCTTCTATTTCTTTAAGAAATAAAATGATTTAGCATATTAAAACAACAAGAAGTAATTGTTGGATCGAGAGAAAACGATAGAAGGGGGGTGAATATCGTAAATCGTTTCGGATTGACAAAAGAGCAAATATGCAGCGGAATAAACAAAACACAACACAAAGACTCAAGTGGTTTTACTTGGTTCGGAGTCGCGGTTGACACCTACTCCAAGGCCCACAGTCGTTGACCGTTTACTGCGGGCAATTCTATATGAGCGCAAAAGGTTTACAAGAATTGTATAAGTAAATTGCAGTAAATATAACAATTTTACTCTTCGTGGTCGACGCCCGGTATGGATCGTACTTCGGTGCGGAGGGTCGTCGTCGGCGCTTGGAATTTCGAAATGGGAGGTTTCTGGAGCAGCGCGTTTGAGTCGAAGAGCGTAGAAGCATTGGAATTTTTGTTGTTCTGAAGCCTTGGAGTCGAGGGGCTATTTATAACCTCCTGGGGCGCCCTGAACGTTGGGGGCGCCCCACGTGTTAGTCGATCCGGACAAGTCTCGGTTAGCCCTTATCCCACTTGAATAGGGCTGAGAGTTGACTATGGGGGCGCCCCGATTGACTCGATCAACTGGCTTCTCGGCCGGTTCACTTCGCTGGCTTGAACCCAGGGCGCCCTGGGCACTGGGGGCGCCCGAGACACAGGGGGCGCCCGGGACCAGTAAGCTTTTGAGTTGCTTCTTCGTTTACTGCTTTGCCTTGACCTTGGGGGCGCCTGGGACCTCCGGGGCGCTCTACTCAGCTGCTGCCTCTTCCCCTTGAGGCGTTCTGAGCTGCAGAGACTCGTTCCTTTGGTCCTGCATCCAGGGTTAGTTGCAAATACAATAAAACAAAAATATGTTATGTTTATACAACCTTAGCTGTCTTGGTTCTGACTTTGGATCTCCAAAATGGAACCCTTGGTCGAACCGACGCCTACTGTTCCCTCGACGGGGAATGCGTCCTCACCTACTCCTCTCAGGAGAATTTACCTGTTGCCAACCGGCTCCTCCGGATGGACTTTTTCCCAGCAGTCCTTCGCCAGGTACCCAGCAGTCCTTCGCCAGGTCTTCGTTACCAAGCAATCCTTCGCCTGGTGCCTAGCCATCCTTCGCTAGGTCTTCGGTTCCAAGCAGTCCTTCGCCTGGTGCCCAGCAGTCCTTCGCCAGGTCTTTGTTTCCTGGCAGTCCTTCGCTAGGTGCCTAGCAGCCCTTCGCTAGGACCTTGTTTCCTGGCAGTCCTTCGCCAGGTGCCTAGCAGCCCTTCGCTAGGACTTTGTTTCCTGGCAGTCCTTCGCTAGGTGCCTAGCAGCCCTTCGCTAGGACTTTTCCTGCACACTTGAGTAACATTGTTAGATCACCAATAATACTTAACTTTGAACCCTTTGCCAATATCAAAACAAGGTTCGATATGGTGCTTCCTGCACTAACAATAATTTCTTCTAAAAAAGAAAAAAAAACTAAGAATGTTGTTAGAGAAAAAAAAAGAGATAAATTGAGAAGAGAAAGAAGGGACTTACTTCTCAGATTTTCTCTGTTTAGAATGTCGAGGGCTTGAAGTTGAGAAAGAAGCTCATGTGTGGACTGTGATTTCGTGTGTGGACTGCTCAGATTTTCTCAGATTTCAAGTTCCCAACTACTAGAAGCACGATTGCACAAAGAAGAAGAAGAAGAATTAAAAGAAGAAGAAGAAGAAAAACTAAGAACGATGCTAGAGTAATCTTATACTTCAACAAAAAAAAGAGTAAGAATGAGAAGAGAAAGAACTTACGTTTCAGATTTCCTCCAATGAAGAACATCGAGGCAAAGAAAAAAGCTGCGTATGATCTCTACTCTTGATCCCAAGTTCCCAACCACTTTGAAGCACGATCGCCTTCAACCTCTTTCCATTTCGGTGATGTTTACAGCGGCGGCATCGAAGGCATGAAGTGGCTAGGGTTTGTAAATGTTAGGGTTATTAGGTTTACATTTATATACGGTTAGTAAAAGTAAAAGGTGCAAGTAGTAATGGATGGGTTAACACTTTAACCCATTAACCCATTAACCCAATAACCCATCAGAAATTAGAATATAACTCATTAATCATTCAGTTAGATATGTAAAATAATTATATAAAAAATTAAATAAAAACTCGTGAACACTCGAACAAATTATTATAAATTCGAATTCGGCTTGAAAACAGTATCGAACATGTTCGAGCTCGGCTCGAGCTCGATAATTTCGAATGCGAATCAAATATTATTCGAACTGGCTCGAAAAGCTCGCGAGCCAGCTCGATTTGTTTGCACCCCTAACGAGGATGACATTGATAAACCTGCAATAGAGGAGGAGATGAGGCTTAATGTGATTGAGAGTCCTCCGGAGGATAAAAGATAGTCATTGGCGTAGACGTAGAAGGAGAAAACTCGGACGAGTTAGGCCCAAAATACGGAACCAAATCAAAGAATGTGACATCAGATGATATGAAGGACTGACGGAGAGTAGGGGAATAACATTTGTACCCTTTCTGAGACCGTGGGTACCCAAGGAAAACACATTTATAAGATCGGAGAGAGAGTTTGTCAATGTCATGATCAAGAGCATGAACAAAATATATAGAACCAAAGATCCTAGGTGGTAAAGGATGAAGAGACCGATGAGGATAAAGTACATAATGAGGTATTTTACCTTGTATAGTGGAGGAAGACATGCGATTGATGAGATAACACGCAATAAGTACGACGTCACCCCAAAATCGACGAGGAACATGAGAGTGGAAAAGAAGAGCCCGGGTGGTCTCGAAAAGATGACGATTCTTGAGTTATGCAACTCCATTTTATTGGGGGTATAAGGATAATACGTCCTATGCAACACACCATGAGACGCCAAGAATGTCTAAAACAGAGTAGATAGATACTCATATGCATTATCACTTTGCAAGGTTCGAAGAGAAATACCTAACTGAGTTTTGATTTCATAGTAAAAAGATTGAAAAATAGAAAATAATTCTGAATGATTCTTCATCAAATATAACCAAGTACAATGGGAAAAATCTTCTATAAAAGTAACAAATATTAAGACCCCAATGTAGAAGAAATACGACTCATCAGAATGAACCAAAGCGAAAAGGGGTGTAGCCTGACTCTCAGTGCAAGGAGAAAAAGAACTATGAACATGCATTCCTAATTGACATGACTCACAAGCCAATGACTCTAAGTGAGAAAGGTAGGATGTAATTGTTTCAACTTATTAATGTTGGAACAATTTAGGTACCTTGGGTTTTGATATTTGGGCAAAGGTTTAACTTAGGATTATTGTTATATTTGATGTTGCATTATGAGAATGCATGATACAAGTATGAAGGAGAAAAGTCCAAGTGGTATCTTGGCAAAGGAAGACCCGACAACAAGGACCGAGGCCGAAGGAAGCTCCAGAAGGCAAGACGTGAAGAATGGAGAGGCATCCGACGGATGCAAGGCTGATGGAGGAGGCTAGAAGGCTAGGTCTAGGTTGGTGGGGTGAGGACGAGTGTTGAATGACTGTACTCGGGATTGAAACCCTAGGTTTAGGGTTTGGGCAGTCGATTGCTGCTTGAAGCAGTCGACTAATGTTAGGCACAGAAGGATCAATCGACTAATCCTCTGTGTAGTCGATTGGTGTCGGCTAGAATTTGAACGTTGGACTGTAACATTCGAGTACTGGTGCCAACACCAGTTGACTGGTAACGGCTATTTCAGGGACGAGCTCTATTTAAGAGAGCTCGGTTTGGCTGGGCAAAGGTTAACGAAATAAGCTTGCTTGGGTAAAGCTTATTAGTAGTCTACCAAGCTCAGGTGTGTGTTCGTGTTGTGGTGAGGTTTCTCCACCTACAAGGAGCTACACGAGTTAGCCGAAAGCTTTCTGGGGGCATCCACCGACGGATCGGGATCGTCCACCTTATGAACAACCGTGGAGTAGGAGTTTTATCTCCGAACCACGATAAATTGGTTTGTCTTCTTTTGTGTTAGTTTTAGTTTATATTATTTCACTTGCGCAAACTAACCGTGTAGGAATAACGCAATTGAAGTGGGTGAATGACTATTCATTTCCTCTAGCCATACACATCGGTCCCAACAATCAAGACCTGGATGTCCTAACTAAGCATGAATAAGAAGACGAGATGTCACCGTCGAACCAACAAGAGAGGGCGGTGAAGCTAATATAGGCCATGAGACTCACATCCAAAGTCAATCATCCTCTCCGTACTCCTGTCCTGTAAGGAAATAGAAGTTTTAGTAAAAGAGATGGCATAATCAAGAGACCGAGTAATTTAACTTGTTGGTAACAAATTAAAGGGAGCTCCGGGAACATAAAGAATATTATGAATAGTGAGAGACAAAGAAAGATAAACAATACCAACACCCTGTGACTGAGTTTGAGAATCATTTTCCATGGTGACCAAGGGTAAATAACCAAAAGTAGTGAGAGAAGAAAAAAGAGATTTATTATCGGTGATATGATCGGTGGCTCCAGAATCAAGAACCCAGGGATCCAAAGATTGAGATATGCCAGCAAAGGAATTACCAGCATGTGCAATGACAACAGTGGAATTAGAAACCTATCGATCCTCATACCATTTCAGAAAGTCGTCATAGGAAGGCGGTGGGGTCGGATTCGGTGGTAACTGTAAAGTGGAAGTTGAAGAAGCGACAGAACTCTAGACGATCTGAGTAGCACGAGGGGGTCGACCATGTAAACTCCAACATTTATCAATCGTGTGTCTTGGTTAGTGGCAGTGATTATTGTTGATGCAGCCTGACCCTGATTGTTGTTTTGGTGTTGACACCGATTTTAGTTTAGGTTGATAAGATGATTGGGATTAAGTCCTGGTCGTGGACTTGGCATACCTAGTGGGACTAGGTTGGATAAAATCCTAACCTGGAGGGTTAGGTGTGGAAAAATCCTAGCTTGGAGGGCTAGGTGTTGGAAAATCCTAACCTGGAGGGTTAAGTGTAAGAAATCCTAGCTTGGAGGGCTAGGTGTTCGAAAATCCTAATCTGGAGGGTTATGTGTGGAAAAATCCTAGCTTGGAGGGCTAGGTGTGGAAAAGTCCTAACCTGGAGGGTTAGGTGTGAAAAATCCTAGCTCAAATTTCTTAAATTAGTACTCAATCTCAAACAATTTATACTCAAATCTTTACAATGTATATTACATTTTTACTCTTTTATACTGATTAAAAAATAACACACAAAACTGTCTTGTCAATCCCATCAGGGAGTGTATGCAAAGGAATTTTCGTATGAAGTCTGCATGCAAAGGTGAGTTTGGGATTACGGAGTTTTCTCCCAATCTCAAACTCACCTTTGCATGCAGTCTCCACTTGATAAATTCTTTGCATTCACTCCCTGATAGAATTGAGTATAAAAGAGTGAAAACTCAGTATACATTATAAAGATTTAAGTATAAATTGTTTGAGATTTAATACTAATTTAAGGAATTTGAGTATAAAGTTTTGGTGACCCCTCATGTGAAAATCTTGATATGGTGACCCCTCCACATATTCAAATTTCTAAATTTTATACTCAAATTTCTTCAAATAATACTCAATTTAAATCAATTCATACTTAAATTTTTATAATGTATATTGAAATTTTTACTATATACTTAAACAATGTACACTCAAATTTTTTCAAATAATACTTAAATTTATTAAATTAGTACTTAATTTCAATTAATTTATACTCAAATCTTTATAATGTATACTGAATTTTTACTCTTTTATCGCTACGAAAATTATCTTAGATGACACTTCTAATTTTTTTCTACAATTGTAGGGATATTTTCGGAATAAAAATCCTCCTTTTTATTTTTCTTCAAAAATATTTAGGGGCGTTTGGTTTGTTTCATTTTTCATTTTCATTTTCTCGTTTTTTGAAAAATGACTTTTTTTTCATTCTCTAATTTTCTAGAAAATATTATATTTTTTTTTAGAAAATAAAGTTGAAAAATGTAAACCACATATATTTTTCAAAAAACTATAATTTTTATAAAAAATAAAAATAAAAAATAGAATGAAAAATATAAATCAAACGCACTCTTAAGAATTTGAAATTCAATATGATGGATGTACAATGGTGGCAGAGTAGTAATATAAGGGCGATATCGGGGCCTTTCCGTTAATGGCCAAGAAAAAATCTCGCGGCCTCTCTTCTCTGGAAGCTTCACTCGTTTTCTTAAAACGCCTCTTCCTCTCGTTGAACAGATCAAACGCCCAGAAGAGAAGATTTTTTTCTCGCCCTAAATTATTTCGCGTTGCTTCGATATCATGCTCTAGCGCACTCCGACGGATCCATCGATCTTGATTTCGATCTCTCTGCGGCAATGGACGCTGCCCCCGCCGGTTCCGATGCCGCCGCCGCCTCCTGCTACTACTCCCTTCTCGGGATCCACTGCGACGCCTCCCACTCGGACATTCGCGCCGCCTATCACCGCCTCGCATTGGTAAATCTCGCCCCCGCCCCTTCGATTTCGTTCTTAAACTTGGTCAAATTTCTGATTTTGGGGCGGGATTGGGCAGCGGTGGCACCCGGACCGGTGGGCGAAGGAGCCAGCGGCCGCGTCCTGCGAGGCGAAGCAGAGATTCCAGCGGATTCAGGAAGCCTACTCCGGTGAGTGCTCGCTCTGGCTTTCTTGTTGTTGTTACATTAAGCGGGTGGCTGGCTTAGCTAACTCCGGCGATTATGTGGGTGGTGCTTCTGCAGTGCTCTCCGACACGAGCAAACGTGCCATTTACGACGCCGGCCTCTACGACCCACTAGACGACGACGATCAGGTTTTACCCTAAACAAAACACGGAGTTTCCATTCAAAAATGTCGTCTTTTTTACCTTTTGTTTTTGGTGGGACGCTCAGGGCTTCGCCGATTTCATGCAAGAAATTCTGGCGACCATGGAGCGGCTTAAACCCGAGGTAATCCCCCTCTTTAGCGATCTAATTTCTTCGATCGCCATGAAAAAAAAACGATTTTTCTTTCAATTTGCGTTTTCTGGAGTTGAAAATACTCAAAAAAATGAAATAAATGACAGAAGCCGGATACTCTGGAGGACCTGCAGCAGATGCTGGCTGAGATAATGCACATGGGGAGCAGCACCGGCGGGGCGAACGCTGGTGGTCGGCGGGGACCGTCGGATGCTGCGAGGAGGAGCCGAGGCGGCGGTCCGACGACGAGGAGGTGAAGTGGCATCTGAATCCCGACCATTTTAAAAAGCGAACCTTGATGTAGAGAAGTGCTCCATCAATCATGTTGTATCTCCTGTTCTTTCTTTTGTCTCCATGTCTTGATTTTAATCCTTTTTTTCTGTGCTTCTGTCCCAATTACTAGTTGTTTATAAATTATAGTGTTTGGAATTTCCTTCTAAATTACAATTAAATCTCAATTTGTATGAGAAAAAAAATTAGTACACAAAATGCAATTTTTAACTTTATATGACTGTCTTTCATCAATTATAATTTTAAAAAATTAGTATTTTTTTTTACAAGAGAACATAAAAGAAGTTTTATAGTACAGACGAATCAGACAGTAGATAAATTAAATATGAAATGATCGATTTGACAGTAGACAAATTAAATTTGAGGTGATCGGTTCAATCCCACAGAAGTTTTTTATCGGTCTCTAGGGTAAATCGGGAAGCACTCATGGTGGACAGTCTAGAAGCTCAGCGTCTCAGGATTCGTTCCATTTAAAGGAAAAATTTTTACAAAATGTGCAGTAGTTAAGGATTGAACCGAGGATGTCTGGATTAATTATTAGTGACTCAATCGCTGTATCATAACCCGGGGGTGACAAAGAGGTTTTATAGTAGATATGAATGAGGAGTGAACTCATGGATGAGTAATTTTAAGGAGGTAGATATGAAGTCATTACTTCGAGAAATCATTTTCACTATTTATCTTCTATAATTTATATCGCTCCCAGCATTTATAACATGTCATAGTTGAATGTCGATTTTGTGATGTATACGATTAAAAGATTTAATTAATGATTGTATATGTAATTATATATTTAATATAATTTCTCATTAAATTAATTATTATTGCCCATAAAAACTCGCAACTTTTAGACCGGACCGAGTCAATGGAGAAAAACCGGACCGATTCAAATGAAAATAGGCCGGACCGGAGTCACCGGGACATGAGCGAGTCCCTTAAAATTCGCCTTCGATCTCGAAGCTTCCTTTCTTCTTTTCTTCATTTCCCGTTTCCATCTCTGTTGAGAGCCCACCGATCCTCGTCGGCGTCGCACCATGAACTCATCCGGCAGCAGCTCCAACCGAGGCGCCCGATCATCGGCCGCCGGCGCCTCCTTCGACTCCTACCAGTTCGATTTCGGCGTCGCTGGATCCGCCCGCGGCTCCGCCTCCCGCCCCCTTAAAGACCAGAAGCCCACCGCTTCCTACGGTGCGACGTCCTCCGCGCCGGCAGCTTCTTGGTCGCACCAGCCCTCTCGGCCCTCGTGGACGCCTGCTGCGGCGCCCGCCCCCTCATCCACCAGATCTGGCAATCTCAACGCCCCCGCTTCCATGGTCGGCGATATCTTTGGTAAGAGTTGGGCGTCCGCGACGCCTGCTGCTGGGATCGGGATCCCCAAGTCGGACTCTAATCTTTTTGGCGATCTCGTTGGATCTGCCCTCGGCCAGGTTCGTGGCGGATCTGGAAATGTTCCTTTGAAGTCAGCGCCGCCGAAATATGCCTTCGGAATGGGTAATTTGTCTGATTCACTCCCTAGACCGACTGCTACCGCCACATCTGCGGCAAGTAGTACCCCGATAAGGCCCAACAGCTGGGGATTTGCAGATAATGTTGGAAATCTCTCCTCTTTTAACCAGCCTGGTCCAAAGATTGGTGCTCCAATGAGTACTGGTGGGCAGCCAATGAAATCAATGGGGGGAATGCCTAAACCAGATCCTTTTGGTTCATTGGGTGGCTTTGAATCAAACTCCTCTGTCAAATCACCAGCCCAATCGGTGAACTCTTCCAGTATGAACAAAGGCAACTTCTCTTTTGGTGCATTTCAGAATGCCAATCCAACAAAGATGGGTGGCACTGGAAATAGCAGTGGTAGTTTTTCATCTCCCTCTCCCCTGCAACCACCACCACTGAACCCCCCTAAGGATAGCATGGATCCATTGGATTCATTCTTTTCTTCATCTGCAGCAAGTGGCCCTGCTTCTGAGGCACCGGTAAGTCAGCAATTCTCCGAGATGACTGATTGGGACGTGGGTTCTGAATTCGGGGCTCATGACAATGGTGGACCGACAACGGAGCTCGAAGGGCTGCCGCCACCACCGTCAGGCGTCACTGCTCCTGCTGCAAAGTCCAAAGGACAGGATAATTACAAACAGGGGCAGTTTGCCGACGCGATTAAGTGGCTTTCATGGGCCGTCGTGCTTTCGGAGAAGTCTGGGGATAACAATTCAATGGCGGAGGTGTTGTCTTGCAGAGCTTCATGCTACAAAGAAGTCGGTGAGTATAAGAAGGCAGTGGCTGATTGCTCAAAGGTGTCTACTTGATGCTATATTGTTTTTTGAAAAATCTTTATCATTCCTAGCTAAGATGTCTAAACCATTGCACCCCATTCAGGTCTTGGAGAAAGATTCTGAAAACATCTCAATGCTAGTGCAACGCGCACTTTTATACGAGAGCATGGAAAAATACAAGCTTGGTGCTGAGGACTTGAGGATGGTTCTGAAAATTGATCCTGGTAACAGGGTTGCAAGAAGCACAATCCACCGCCTGAACAAATTTGCTGAATAGGGATCCAGATGGATTTTTTCCCCCTGCTTCTGTCATACTGTGAGACTTATAAAGTTGTAAAATTTTCTTTGTGTTTCTATCAGTGACATGGTTTTGGAATAATTGCCTCTGATCCTTGCAAATGGTGTTATGGTATACAACCAATTTGAAATTTGTGAAATCTTCTGCGCTCATTGCCATTGTTGTTTCTCATGATTGTGTGTTTGCTATGCTAAACTTTTTCTCCTGATCGCTATTGGCTTCATTATTATCAAGTAAAACAGTGGCTGTATGTTTCAAACATCATGTAAATAGCTCATGATTGAAAAGGTGGTTGTCTACACTTATGATTGAAAGATTGTTCTGATGATTTATAATGGGGGAATACAATTTTATCATAGGAATTCATGAGCTAGATTTCATACAATTTTATCTGTTTACATTGTAATAGTTTTAGATAGCCACTAACTAATACAAATTTTTTTTCTTGGATCATGATTATTAACCTAGGCAAAGCATCAACTCAACTTATAACATTACTTGGCAGCTCAAATGATGTCAGTTGTCTATATAAATGTTGATTTCAACTTAGTTTGGCCTATGCTTTTATCAATCGAACGTAAAGCATCTGTTGATATTGTTAGAGTCAATCCTAAGAGTTAATCATAAGATGATGGATCTTTTATCATAAACCAAATAAAGTCTATAATTTTAATATTCACGTTATATTTTTTATATGAATAAAACAAAATAAAAAAATCTTATTAGATAAGATTTAGAAGTTAAGTCATGAGACACAATCTTGTCGGACAAGATTGTGTCAACTCTAACGGTTTACTTGGAGGTAAGGGAACTAAAATAAAGGAGTATTTTTTGCTGCGGAATGTTTTCTTTTATTTACTTGATTTAAAAATTTTAAACGGATGGAAATTCTATTTCATCGGTGGATAAATTTTTGAGGAAAAATTATCCCTTTCAAATTGGACGGAAAGATGATGGAAGGAAAAATAAATAAATAAATTACGTATTTATCCACCATTTCTTTTTATATTCTGTCGAATCGTTCTTCCTGCTCACACGCGATCCCCTTCTTTCTCCTCACTGTCGAACCCTCCTCCTCACTGTCGAACTCTTCTTCCTCCTCAACTCGCGAATCCTCCTCCTCTCGTGAACTCTTCTTCCTCCTCACCCGTCGACTCCTCCGCTGGATCATCAATTTCTTCTTTCTTCTCACCCGCGACCTCTTCTTCTTCCTCCCTCCTCATCTGTCGACTTCTCCGTCGATCCCTTATTTCGTCTTCCTTCTTGCTCTGTGATTGATGCACGTTGTCGCTCCAGTTTTCTTCTTCGATTGCTAAGCGACTACTGTGTGTGGGTTTTCCTGCTTTGTGATTGCGGTAAGTTTGGATCTTACTGATTTCAATTAAACTATGTACAATTTTTTGCTTATTCCACTACGATTTTGGCCCTATGTGTCTACTTAGCATGATTGTATGTGAATATGTTTTCTATCCTCTTTTCGTCTTCCATTTTGCTCTCGGAGAAGTTTCAATGTTTTATAAAATGGCATGAGTTGGCTCTAAATGCACTATTCTATTATTCTTCCTCTTCTAGCTCGCTCTTAACCCCCAATTTAACTAGAACAATCTTATGTTGCTAAATTTATTTCTGCCTATTTCCATAGGAAGGGAAATCTAGCACCTTTTGCCAACTTTTTATGTTCAAATTTGTCAACCGAGTAGGTAGCACTTTCACGTCTACTGCATACAAAGAAATGGTTGTTATTTACCGTGAGAAGACTAAAATTCCATTGACAAAGGATCATTTGAAGAATAGAATGAAAACATTGAAGACTAATTTTAATTCGTGTTATGATTTATTTAAGAATGCAAATGGAGTTCAATGGCATGCTGAGAGTAGGAGATTTGAGGCTGAGGAAAAAGTTTGGAAGCAACTTATTTAAGTAAATATTAATGGTAGATATTTCATTTTATATTTTACCAGTTTATATAACTATTATGTTTATGATTAATTTTATTTTTATCTAGGCTAATCCATCAATTAAAAAATGGGGATATACCCCTGCACCTCATTATGAGAAGTTGTTTGAGTTATTCGCTTATGACAGAGCAAATGGTCAAAGAGCTTCCACTGCCGCTAAAAGAAATGTTGAAATTATTCAAGAGGAAGAACAAAGAGATGATGTACATGTGAGTTCTGAAGTGAACCTTGATAGTTCACCATTTGTCGAGGGATTAAAGAAGAGAAAAATTGCATCTGTTGATGCATATGGCAGTAAGAAAATCTCATCCCTCGACTTAAGTATCAAAGACGTTGTTGCTGCAATTGACCGTTCAAATTTAGTTATCAAGAATAAATCATTTTGTCAACAAAAGTTACATGAGAAATTCTATAAAGATTTTGTTTTTGTTGGTGTTCAAGACGAAAATATACTTGATGTCTATCTATTCCTAGGAGAGAATAAGGAGAAAATGATGCTTGTTATGGGATGTCCAATGGAGAAGAGACTTGCTCTTCTAAAGAAAATGTTTTCTTTCTAATTTTGAATTGTGATGCTTTGAATAATTGCAATTGCAAGATTTAGATAGGTATTCAAAGTATAAGTTTATTAGTAATTATTAGCATATGAAAGTCAGTTTAATGTTTTAGTTGGTAATAATTTTGTAATAATTTTGGATTATTTCTGAGTAATGTTTATTGTTAACAATTTTTTTAAATATATGATAATGGTGTAAGTATTTTGACTTTAATATATGACAACATTCTAAAAATATCTAGGATTTACCTTAAATAATATTTTATTTCCTTTCTAGATAATACCTTTTTCACGCTTTATTCAACTTGTATGGTACTTTTTATTTTCTGAGAGAAACTCTTTTATCATGTGAATATTAAAAATGTATTATGGATTCAATATAAAACTATTTTTTAAACAAAATTAAAATATTGGATATTAAGAACATAATTCTAAATATTTTTAATATTTTTTTAGTTGAATAAAAAATTTTAAGTTTTTATCTAAAAATGAAAAAGGGTATTTTGGATCATATATTATTTAGTTTTCTTTCTTTTGTTATATGTAAATGGTGTAATGGATTGATCCTATTCATCTTCCTCAATTGAAGTAAATAAGCATATCAAATAAAAGATTCCTTTTCTGTTCTCTAAGAAAGTTTTTCTAGTATGAATTCCTTTCTTTCTTTAATCCACACTTTGAAGTAACCAGAGCGTAAAAGTTGGGGTTTGATCTCAGCTTATATATAGTAGTTAGCATTACGACGTGGATAGATGCACGTGCTCGTGTGACAGGTAACGGTGAGAGAGACTCCAATTGTGCTTGTGAGACGGGCAATGACGGTGTGTTCATGTGGACACCATAAAGGCGCGGATGTGTTGATTGCACCGAGTTTGACTTGACTCTATAGATTTACATAGGCTTCATACAACGATGTAATTAGAACTTGCATTGATCTCTGGTGGGTTCCCTATTCCATTGTGTTTTGTATTTAATTTTGCTATAGAATCTAGTAATAGTATTAGAGCCACTTGTGAATTCGATTACATTGTTTTTATGTTTGGTTTTATATTTGATATAAAACGACATGTTTATTATACATATGATTAGACGAATAATTTATGGGTGTTTCAAATTTATAGGGGTTTTTGATTAGTCCTATGAACTTAGATATAGCGTTCATATTATTGAATTGACATGAACTGCTATAATCACTACTGTTTCAACGACCCCGTCAATCCGTCTCAGGGCTAATACGGAGGAGGTAAATCATGAGAACATGAATGCATGTGATATGGTTGAGCATTTAAAATGACTATATCAAGAGTGGGCAAGACATGAGAGATTTGAGATCTCAAAGGTCTTATTTCATGCAAGATGATAGAAGAAAGCCTTGTAAGAGCTCATATTCTTAAAATGATTAGTTATGTTAGGAACTTTGATAGGTTAAGCTTCCCATTGGGCCAAGAGCTAGCTAGTGATTTAGTTTCGTAATCATTGCTTGAAAGTTATAATTAATTTATTACGAATTACAAGATTAATGAAATTGACAAATCGTTGCCTGAAATGTTAATCATGTTAAGAACTGCCAAAATGAATCTTAAGAAGACCAAACTCAATACCAAATTGATGCTACAAAAGGGCAAAGGAAAATGCAAGTGTAAAGGTAAGGATAAAACTCAAATCAAATATAAGGTCTTCTCTTCTGCATTAAAACCCAAAGGTGGGGTGACTAAGGAAGGAACTTGCTTCTATTGTGGTCAGATCGGATATTGGAAGAAGAACTACAAAGTATACCTAGAGGAAGTGAAAAAGAAAAAAAAAAGTAAGATCTTTGTCTCAGCTATTTATGTTATAGAAGTCAATTTATCTATTTCTTCATCATAGATATTGGATACCAGATGCGCTTTTCATATTTATATTAATGTGCAAGATCTAAGAAATAGTAGATTTGACAGATGGTAAAGTGGATCTACAAGTTGACATTGATACATGAGTTACTGCTATAGCAGTAGGATCATATTTTTTTTACCTTTATATACTGGTTTGTTTTAGAACTTGAGAATTATTATTATGTGTCTACTTTAACTAGAAATATTATTTGTATTTCTTATTGAGCAAGAAAAGTTTTTCATTTATAATAAAAATAAATATTATTCTATTTATTTAAATGATATGTTATATTATAAAGCATAATTAATAAATGAGCTGTAAGTTCTATATCTTGAAAATTCAATTTATTGCATAAATAGATTAAAATCTAATAATTTAAATCAAATATATTTTTTACCTTGTCGTTTAGACTATATAAATGAAAAACGTATATTTCAGCTTATAAGTTAATCTCAACATATATATAAAAGCTAGCACTATAATGTGGATAGATGTACGTGCTCATGAGATAGGCCACGGTTAGAGAGATTCTAATTGTGCTTGTGAGATGGGGGACGACAATATGTTCATGTAAATACCACGAGGCATAGATGTTGAATCCGACACTTTTGTCTAGGTCCCGGAGATTTTCGGAGGATTACCAGACAGGTTCCGAGGCTTCCGAGTCCATGGACACAAACTTAGGGACCAATATGAATTAAAACTAATAATTACAAGGGTTAAGGAGGGCCAAACACTAAACCTAGGGGTGATCTTGTAATTAGACGAAACTGGGTTGGACCAAAATGCAAAAAGGGCCCCTTAAATAGCCGGCTAGGGCTAGGTGTGGCAGCCGCATTCCACCCACGCTCGATAGCCGCGCTTCTCACTTCATCCTCTCCTCGCGAACCCTAGCGCCGCCCTCTCTTGATCCACAGCCAAGGCCGCCTCGTCCCTTTTCTTCTCCCTTCTGTGTCTCGTGCGAGCGGAGCGTCGGCGACTGGTTCCGCGCGGCGCCCAGGCGACGCCGGAAGGTGATTTCCTTGTCCCAGTTGAGTTTGATCGAGATTTCGGGTTTCCCTCTTCTTCTTCAAGCTCGGATCGATCTCCAATCCACGGGTAAGCTTCTCTTCTAGGTTTTCTGTCGGCTTTGATATGGTAGGTCTGGGTGGATTAGAGTTGATTGCGTTGTGATGATGGCAGATCTTCCTTCTTCTCAGCCGAGTGCCTAGCTCCGACTGAGAGAGAGCTTGTGGCTGTTTCGGGTGTTGAGCTCGTTCTGTGTTACCTGAGCAGAGGAGCTCGTGTGTACCAGTTAAGGTAAAATCCCATCTCTGTTTTGGATGTGATCAATTTGCGTTGCTTCTTGTGATTGTGAGGTGGATCTGGAAGCTCGGCATGAATTGTTTCTGAATAATCGATGGAATGGGTGTTGTATTCATATTGGTTATATGATTGAGAGTTGATGTTGTTCTTGAATTCGGGATTGCTATGATATGTTTTCTGCTGAGTGTGAGCTGTGATTAGGATTGGGCTGGGACCTTGAGTTTGGTTTTGGAAGGCTTTGGAGGGTTGAATCTGTTGTGAGGCATAATTGGAATTAAGGGATTGATTAGGGGTTAATTAATCATAATTAGTCCTAATTAATTTGGGATGGTGTATTGGCTAGGTAATTAGGGTTAGTGGGGATTAATTAAAACTAACCCTAGTTAATCTAGAGGTATGTTTAGTGAAGGATTTGTTAGAATGATTAACTTATAAATTTTTCTCTTTGATCCAGGACTTTGACTCCGTTCTCTTGCCGCGGATATTATTTCAGGCGGGGGTCCTCTTCGTTTACGATCTACCACTTTGGAGGCGGGTACCTCTGACTTATCTCCTAGATAGTCACAGCTTTATATGCCTGATATGCTAGGATTAGCGATAGGGTGTTATTTGCGTGTATTTGTTTTCCGTTACTATGATATATATACTAGACCTGATATGTGATACTGATACCCTCTAGGATTTAGGATATGGTGCATAATTATATGTGATCCTTGCATATCATGTTGATGTAGGTGGATTAGATAGTAGATGCTGTGGTGACTGACGTCATGCATCATCGTGCACCTTGCATCACTGTCGACCAGGGGCCCATTGTTGGGTAGGCTAGGTCGACAGTCATACTGACCTACCCATACGGCCACTCATGGGTTAGTGGTTGACGGAGTATGGGTAGGATGCCCTGTGCTGCTCCGCTCAAGCACTCATGGGTTAGTGGATCGGAGCGTGGTAGCAGGCAGGGGTTCCTCCTTGAGTTGCCCTAATACCAGGAGATGAGAGAGACTTTTCTCCCCCATATTACATGGGGTAGGTGTAACACTCAGATAGAGATATCCCCCCAGTTCTACGGATGATGACCGGAGGTAGAGAAGGCTACCCAGGTAGGTCATGGGGTAGGGGTGTTACGCCGGTAGCATACCGTCTACTCGATCGCTCTATTACCCGGGGTAGGGATGGCTTCCCGGATGGGTCGAGTACGGATGGAGTCACAGCTCTACGCCGGAGGTTGGCTTCCCGCTCAGCTTCCTCCCGTATACAGGTGACGATGTCTGACCGGCGACAGAGGTGACCATGTCATCGCACCATGTGCATACGTATTTCTTTACAATTGCTGTATGTGGTTGTTGCACATGATTTACATGCACATTCAGGAGACCCTTTTTCATGGTCTTGAGGACCCTGCATCGCTGGTATGTTTGTTCTACTTCTCGGATTTGCTGTATTTAGTATGGATAGTACCTGTGATATTTTGATAGTTGTATCTCTATTGCTAGCTTAGACTATCTTGCATATATATGAGTTATCAGCTGAGTTCTTTGAACTCACCCCGTAGCTCTTTGTTTTTATTTCAGGTTGATCGCCAGGAGGGTCCAGCTGCCAGTCCCATCACCTTGCGTCGAGATGTTTTCTTGATCTATAGTTCCTGTATTGGGTGTCGGTACTATGTATTTGCTTTATTCTCTTCCGCTGTGTTTCTTATTCGATTTGGTTGTACTTTTGTGTGCCGTGGAGGCCCTGGTGTCTTTTGACTTTGTTGTTAGTCATACCGGTATGCACGTCTTCCTTGGTTTTGTACGCTAGTTTGGTGTTTTGGTCTTGAGTTGTGAATTGTCCGCCGGGCGTGGGGGAAACTGGCCGATCCGTATCAGTCGAGCGACTCCTCGGGGCGTGACAATAGAGGTGTTGATCCCGCTGAATTTGAACTCTACAAATTTGCATAAGCTTCACACATCAAGAGGTAAATATCCTATACCAACGATGTAATTAGAATTTACATAAATTTTTAATAAATTTCCTATTCCATTTGTCTTGTATTTGATTTTACTAAGAACCCAATAGACATGTTATTGCCATCTACTGTGCTTAACTGATCATGTGAATTGAGGATTTCATTTCCTGTTTTTTATTTTTCATAATGCCTAGTAAAATTTTAAAACCGCTATAAATACTCGGAACTTGATAATGGCATATGCAACGAGGTGAGAAACATGCTGAGGAACAGATATCACACACAACTCCAAACAAGTCTCACACTTCCACTAAACCTGATAAGAAATTTTAGTGATGCATCCGAGTTAGCACTTTCTTCAGGGTCAACAATACTAAGAACAAGATAGGGGCAGTATAATGGAACCGTTTGTGGTTTGCCAAAAAAGAGAGGAACAAGAACCAAACCACTCTATTCAAGCCAGGGCTTGCTGATCTGACATGGCATGAAGTTTGTTTATCATCTTAGTAGCAGCAGATAATCGTGCTTCACAAGGATTGCTCCTAAAGTCGCCGACGACACTAGTTTCAAAGTCGATTCCTCTGACTGATACACTAGCCTGGAAACATTCTGCAAAGAGAGAAACAAAATCTGCTGATGAGCGATGACTGTCTACAACCAGAAATGAAGCAATGCATCAAACAAACATCTGCACAATAGGAAACATAGAAAGAACACGGACGGAAGAGTAGTAGTTCATTAGCAAATAGATAACAATTCTGTGACGGAAGAGAACATATCAAAGAGGCTTTATCTTACCATTGGCAACGGATGGGAACACGGAGTAACTCGGAGTTATCCAGCCATTCTGGCAACAAATGTTGTCCAATTCCTGCAATAGTCGAAAAATGTTGTTTCTTCAACAATACATTACAAAAAGGTAAGAAAATACATAAGCAAAGCTCAATATTATGCAAAGCTTTTGTTATTTTCTTCTTGCCTGACAAGGACTAGTTGATCTTAGTATTGCTTCCGAAAATCTCCTAACTCTAATCTCTTGTTGGCTCTGAATCTCAGAAGGTAAGGACCTAGATGTGCATGTATGTGTTTGGCTCGAGCATAAAGCATTAGAAGCTTGAATCACTGATTCAATATCCAATTTCCCTTCGAGAAAACAATTACACACACATTAGAGTACTATCTATGCAACACCAACTGCTTGCTGTTTTAAATAACTTTGCCTTAAAAACTGATACTGGAGTAAATGGCTGTGGCATAAATTTGAATCAGTAAAATGACATAAACATGTTATGGAACAGAAAGTATATGGTTAAGAGTTTTAATAAGCATAATCCAGTTCCCGTCGCACAACGAATTTGCTGACCGATACTGATAATAACATTTATTTCCTATTTTTCAGTAGATCGAAATGGCTAACTAATTTGCTCACATGATGGGTATATCTGATACAAAAAAGAATTACCAGATAGAATTGCTTGTATTTTCATCTCGTCCTGAGCAAGTTCATCACCCAAATGTCGATGTCTTTGAACCTATCAACAAGGGAATTTATTAATAAAAACGGGGGGAAAACATAAGAATACCAAAACAGTCTCTACCAAATCATCTCGTCTCTTCTGAAGAATTCTCAAGGAAGCAAGCACCACTTCATGTTTCTTTGAAGGCGGGGTAAGATCAAGTTCATCAATATTTTCAGATGTAATGGTTTCTCCAACTAGCACAGGAGGAAGAGGATAGGAATCGGTGGCATCTTGAAAAGGTATCGAAGTGTCTTTCCTGCCAATGACCTCTCTGGCATTGACTTCTTCTGTACGCTGTCTCTTTATTATATTCATTCCATCTACCTATGACAGAAAAATTTCAACGATAGAGTTAGGAAGATAATATGAGTTCTAAAATGTCAGATACACAGTTCTACTTCGTATCAATATGCATCAGACAAAACGTTAATAACTGTGTCAATTGTTACAAATTTTACAACTGGAGTAATAACCAACTTTGCTATGTTGGTACAACAGCACTCGATGACAGTAGTCATTCGAAAGAAACACTTGCTTGAGTTTCAAATTGAAGATGTAGAAACCAATTTTAATTAAAAATGAAGATATATAATTCGTGTTTATACCTTGTCAGTGTGACCATTACCGCCATCTGAAGAACAGTAGATATCACTTCCACACTTATTCACACATGGCCTTGCAATAACACGTTTCCTGCTTCCAGCATCCTCCTTTCTCGATGATGATTGTTGCAACTGATCAGAAGATGAGTTGTTCTCGATCTTGCAATGATTGGAAACAGCAAATGATGGCTCATTTAGTGATTTGCTAATTGTAGTGCTGCTCACATCTGATTTTCCTATCTCGTTGGTGTTCACATTTATGGCAGATTTGTCTTCTACAGCCTCGTCTCTCCATGTCGGCAACAGGTAAGATTTGTTTGGCCCATGATCTACCATAGTAGATAGTCCACCTGCCTCCGATAAATTATGCACGTCTATTGGATGCCTTGGAGGGGAATTCAAATAAGGAGAATGTGGTGCTACTCTGTTATAAAAACTCGATATTGTAGGAAAAGTTGAGCAACAATTCCATGTTCATGATGGCCTGAATATACACATTTACTTACCTCGACAGCCAATCAGACAATGTATCCACATAGGGCAATAAATGGTAGTATTCAACCACTTTAGTGACTTCAAGGGTTAAGCCAGCTTTGACGAGAGGCCCTCTCAAACTGTAAAATGCAGTTGATACTATCATTAAAGTTGGATAACGAAAAGTAGTTCAAACAACACAAACAATATCGTTCTTAGGGTTCGAAAATACCATTAAAAACAACTAAAACTAAATCCAGAACATCCAAAATGACATTTTTTTTTCTAGTGAGAAAGGAAAAAAAAAACACAAAACCAAACTATCAATAGATATAAACTTTCATTGTTATTGTGGTAACAGACCTGCTTAGTACATCTTTAATAGAAAATCCAACAAGTGCACCATTAACAGTGTCCAGAGATTTAATTATATACAGCAAAGTTGCTGTCTTTTCATCATTTAATGAGTATACCCAATGATCTTCCAGAACACAGAATTTTGAGCAGCAATTACCTGTTCCATAGTAGGAAAAATTACTTTCAAAATGACACTGTAAATAAATTACAAATGTTGTAGTTAAATTTCTTTTAAGTTGAGGCAACAATAGTATGGTAGAAATATCAGATGGATATACAAGTTATCCATACAAATTAGCAAATGCTGCAAGAAATTTGTTAAATCAACTAAGTTGAATGAAGATAGTAAGATAATATTAACATCCTACATAGATCACTCCTTTTGTTTTCGAAAGTGAAAAAAAAAAAGAGACGAGGGTAAGTGTTTCAGAACACAAGGACAAGCTCAAACATCAATGTATATAGTCATAAAAACTTTTCATGCCGTTTAGTAATGTGATTCAATCTAAATTGGATAATATTGTATATTATCAAAATTAGTAGTGGACTAGTATTAACAGCCTTGATCAACACATTAATAGTGGCCAAGTGTTGAAAAGCATTATCTATCCATCCATTATGTGTCTGGAGAGGAAGGTGATTGATCACTTCAAAATAGGCCTTATTAGCCCTTAAGAGGTTGATGCAAACAATTCATAAGCATTTCAATAAATGGAGAGGATCGCATTAAGGAACAGAGTTTCACAAATGAAGGGACACAATCAACTTCATACCCTTGCAGAAATATAGAAAATTCTTGAAATAATGATCAAGATTTATATGTTCCTATAAAAACTCACAATCAACTACATATCTTGTGCATGAGAAGTATATATGCTAAGATGTCAAATTGAGCAACTTCATATCTTGTGCAAAATATAGAGAACTGTACAAGTATGATAAGATGTACAATTCTATAGCCTGAAAAAAAAACTAGTTATCGACATATTCTGAATTCTAGGTTCTTAATGTAATTAAAAGAGAATAGGTAACGTTACAATCTATGTAAGAGAGAATTAAGGAAACACTAACACCTGTTTTTTGCTGCACAGCAGAAATTGCAAGCTGCTGAAGTGAATTTTTCAATGATTTGTTGGAATAGGAAGAAGAAAAAGATTCGATTGCCATAGCAATTGGTTTGTCTAATCTTTGCTCTAGTAAAGACCATATTCCCTGAGTTATAGAACCAAACTCAAGATAGCATTTTTCTTGGTCAGCATCTACAAGAAGTACAGCAACCTTTGAAACTGGCCATCCATTCATGCTTGTAGAATTCTTAAATGCCTCTAAAGTTGTGGCAATATTGCATGCACTCATAATCTCCTTTTCCATGATAGAGAGCTCTTTGTCTAAATCTAGTGAATATTCCACATTTTTGTGCATGAATTTCATAAAACTAAGAAGACTTGGTTTGCTTATAGTTGCTTGTTTGCAGAATGATCTAAAATCAAGAAACACAAGATGCGGGAATTGCTTCCTGTGATAATAGTTGTAGAGAAGGACAACAGAGTGCATCTGCATTGTTATGCACAAAAGAGAAAAGCAATCAAGACAACTTTAAGGTGGCAAGCTATGGTACTAACTAATATAAAAAGATAGAAAACTGATGAGACAACTCATAAAAATGTTTCAAACAAAAAATATATTTGTTAAAATCAGATTGTCCATGAAACATTGTTACGTCGATGGCCAATTTTTGCCTGAATTTCTTCACACACAGACCGATAGTTAATGCATATTACAAAAACTCTGCTCAACCTGTTTATCCTTTTTAGTGAGATATGACATTTTATTTATAGATATGATGCACACAAAATTCTCTAGTATGAAATTTACCAGAATTTTTAATATCTTGAAACAAATATATCAGTCTTCTATGTTTAAAGCCTCAAGAATTGGCCAACCATAAAAAAGGAGGGAAATAAAAAGTAAAAAATACGCCAGTTTTCATTGAAAAGTGAACAAGATCCTTTTTCATATAAAGAAATTCTCAAACAAAGCTAGAATTTTGCTAATATCTCCACTGAGTAGAAAGTTCAATCGGTAGCATATTGAAAGGAGTAAGTGTTGGGACAATCATGCCCTAAGTGATCAGGTTCCAACTTAGAGTTTGATGTTTGTACAAAGGGTTTAATACACACGTTGCATGATGTAACTATTAATGTTGTAAGAGGTTTCTCCACCTCCCATAGTTAACCACAAAAAAGAAAGTGTGTTTTCCAAATCCCAACCATAGATCGTGAGCAGGGAACAAGGACTCCAAACCATGTTAAATCTGCCTTGTTAGCAATTGGTATGTGTAAACTTATTTATGTGTTTGTGCTTTGCTAAGCACTAGCAAGAGTAGATAAGTTTGAATTTGCAGTCATACTCACTATTCACCAAACTTCTTCAGTCATCTATACACATTCTATCCCCAACAGTAAGGACACAAATCTATTACTTTATAATTCTGTTTCATTAATTTTGAGAAGTCAGCAATGTTTGACAAGGAAAAAAAACACTCTTCACTTTGAATAATTTTAGTAAATCTTTTAACCTTTTCTAATCTTGCCAATACCACCTACACTAACAGGCCATATTCTGCTGGTTTGTCATCCAAATGCCCTATCTTGTAATACTGTCTTCCGAGTCATACTTTCATCTAGTACTTCGAGACATCAGGCTACCGTAGTGAGGATGTTCTCCAGCAACCCCAACATGGTCATACTGCATCGCTCTTCGAAAACCCCCAATATGCGCGTTGATCGTACCTGTCTGGCGACGGATTCTTGCTCATCCTGCGAGGGCGAGGCCCGCGAGAAAGCCCTCGCGGGGAGAAGGGGCTGGACGAGGTGGTCGAGTAGGACTAGCACGGTGTCCTCCATAGGCACCGCGACATCGGGCGGTGGCTTCGGAACTCCTCGTTTCGCCGGGAGGGCAAGGGGGTGGGAGGAAGCAGACATGGCTTGGGGGAGAGAGAGCGGATCGCCGAGCCTAGGGTTGAGAGTTGGTGTTCGATATTGGAGAAGAAAATGCCGAGAGCAAAATGAGAAAAAAGAGAGACAAGTAGAAGAAGGCGCCCGCGCTTCCACTCTTGGGCTTCAAGGCGAGCACTGCAAAAGGCGTGAAGTGTGCGTAGTGGCGTACCCGTCAAGTTTGATCTGCCCGCCAAGTTTTGATTGACATCAAGGCCAAACAAACTTAATAAGCCAAGTAATTCATTTACTATTAGCTAAATAGCAAATACATTATATTCTCTCGGTCCGATTTCCTAATTTATCGTATGAAAAAACGCTAGGAATCAATGTATGACATTTTACAGAAATAGATAATAAATACATTGTTAACATGACCAATTATGTACATAAATTAAGCACAAAACAATCTTTACATCGATCGAATGAGGACCGACCCGACCCGGCGAGTCAACTGCAAATGGATCGTTTTCGCTTAATGACCTTCTCTAAGTTCTCAGAAACTAATGCAGTCAGGTTTTGGTTCTCAAATTTGATGTCTGAACTAAACCTGCAAGAAAGGATTTATGTCATCAATGAAAACAAACAGGATTTCCTATTGTTGGGTTTACATGCATGGGAATAGGAGAGGAAAGATACAGATTATAAAGTTTATTCCATCCATCACTTAATTACAAAAATTCTTTTCATTGGGAATGAAGGAAAGCAAAGAATTGAATCGGAGCATCTATTTACAATTAATTAGATTCTGCATATTTGTGTTTATTACTTAGTAAATGATTAAAATTCTCTTCCCTCTTGTGAATCTGATTAAGAGAAACTAATGACTTTCCTTCTTTGAGGTTCATTTCTTTGCTACTTCAGTTCAAGTAGACTAGACATTTTTTCTATCAAAGTAAGGGCATCACTATGTTGTGTTTACTTGAGAGGAGGAAGAGGGGAAGGAAAGAATCAGTGATGGGGAAGGAGGATGGTCCATTTTTCAAAGAGATCTATGTCGCTGTCTTTCTCCCCTTATTTTTTATTCTTTCTCCAAAATAGACAGACAAGACTAGTTTCTATCTCCCCTTTCCCTCTACCTGGGTCCTATTCCCCTTAAGTACACACTGCAATAAAAGTGGGCACCAAATTGAGAGGTAACGAGTCGTGCTTACTTGGGATCAAGTGTGATTTTTTGAATTTCTTTGACGGCCGAACTAGCGGCATACAAGGACATCTTTCCCACCTGGAGGGAAAAGTTGGATTTGAGACATGATAAAGGCACGAAAAGAATTAATATGAAAAGTCACAGAATAATATTTGAGCATACCTCCAGCATCTTAATCTTTGCTTCATGATTATTCGGAAGGCAGCGAATCTCTTCGGCCATACGAGATGACACCCTTAAGCTCTCTGGAGATAAGAAGTTGAGGACTAGCTGAACTGATGACTGCAAGATTGAAGGAAAGTAAAATGCTAATTTTGTTTCCTGAGAAAACAATCTTTCTTAGAGAATGCCATTAAGATGGAGATAAAGGTAAGGCTGATAGTCTGGAGCCAAGTTTAGTGCCACTTGGTGAAATTTATCAGATTGGGCTTCACAAGCAATATTTCTGAGATTTGAGTGGCAGGTCATGACAAATAGCGCCAAGCCAACGCACTATATAAATTTCATGAGCAAACTCCTAAGCAATATTGTTGGAGACCTAACACAACGTACTAAAAAGGCCAACATAACCAATAAAAATAAAAATTCTCTTTACATGTCCTAAGTCCACCAATAGCATGAAAAATACTAAGGAAAAACAAATGAGTTCATAATCAGAAGTTACTATTTTCAACCCCCATGATTCTGTGTAGGCTTTTCTTCCAACTTGTTATTGTATCTCATTTACAACTATGATATGCTAAAAAAAACAACACTAGTACGTAGAGTTGTAGAAATTATTTGGCACTTGAGATGCTTTGACTTTATCTGAAACTGAATCTCACCTGGAGATACCTAAGCTGAAAAGCACATCCAGAAGGAATAAAAACAGCCTCACCGACATGTTGCACAAAAGACCATGGCTCAATTCCTGTCAAACAGACAAGCAAGCTTACTGAATAAAGAGAAGTCCACTACGATAGCAAAATGGATCTCAAAGTCATCATCAAGATGAGAAATTTTGTCAGACATCTTGAGCATAGAATAAAGAGAAGATGACAATCACGTAAACTTACTAAATTCTTCCTTTAGCATTTGCTTCTGATCTTTACTTAGATACACTGCTTGATCATAAACAGGCAAGACCTGCCAAACTCATACATGTAAAAAACATATAAAAATGGTACATAAGGCGACACAAAGTAGTTGCAAAAGGTTGGTTTACTGAATCTGTAGATTGACTAGTATTTGTGAGGTGTTTCCAATGTGTCTTCAAGAACTCATTGAGCTTAGGGATGTCTTGTCGGCGGAAAACATCCCATACAACTCCAGGGCATGTTCTTTCAGAAGAGTCGAGGCAACAAGAATCCCTCTTTTCATGGCCACTTGAACCATTGCTATCGAATTCATGAAAATCCATAGGATTATCCTGGGTCGCTTTCAAACCCAAGGAAAACTCATTTTCTTTACAATGTTCTTGAGATTCAAGAGCAGATTGCCGTGTAATCCCATTGAAAGGCATATTAGAATATGTAAGGTAGTCATCCTCGACCGAATTTTCAGATTTAAACTTATTGAAGTTCCTATCAAATTCAGACCTCATCAAAGCTGCCTCTGGTGTGTGCATTAATAGGGAAACCTAAACAAGGACAAAGGCATCAGAGACTGTATCATTAAAATGACAAACAGAATACTGAGAGAGTAAATGGACTATATAATACTGCCTGCAAAGATTCATTGTTCAAGGAAAACATTATTAACATAAAAGTTCCGTCTTTGTATTATCATATTAAAATTGAGTTTCTGATGTGTCAGTGCCACCATCATGTTCATAAACTCAAGTCAGCAAGTTCCCTGACAATAATCATGTGTTTTAGAAAATCAGACAATTGAATTGAAACTCAGATGAAATCCAACAGCTGATCTTCTCAAATGAGACAAATATCATGCAACAGCATTCCAAGAACATATGCATGTGGATAATGAAATGAATCCTTAAAAGGCTAAAACTGAACTAAAACATGATCCAACGTGGAATCCTGAGCAGAACCAAAATAGAAATAAAATAAGCTGAGAGGTTTTTAACCTTACCATGTTGCTAAAGCATGCAATTATTAAAGTCTAAACCTGAACAACAGAGGAAAATGAGTCATCAAATCTAGTATCAAAAAAGGGAAGATGTTTAAAAGCAATGTCTCTTCCACTCTATGATCTTAAACTACGCATAATTACCACATGATTTCAATTACTGCCTTCAAGCAATGTGTTATAATCCAAAATGGATGACTAGCAAATCCCGAAGATCAAGTAAACATCACATATCAAGTTCCATTCAACATATTTGGCAAGGCACAGTTCGCTGCCAACAACACCTTTGCAAATCACAAGGAATTGAAAATACCATTGCAACTCAAGAATTTATAATGGAACACCATTAGATATAAAAATATTCTGTTGAACAGGTTCTCTAACAGGTGGGCTGGGTATATAATCAATAATAACAAAGAACAAGACAGCATTAAGTGACAATCTCCAAAAAAGAAACTGACTGACAGGAATTGACAATGGCAAATTGACTAACCTACCATATCACCCATATTAACTTGAAGGTTGGCAACAGGAGCACCTTTACTGAGATCTTTGTGCGTACCATAAGAAATAACAAGTCTAGGGCCTATTTCATTTTGCATTGTGTCATGTGGCAACTTGGCAACCAGATTCAGAATACCCCATTTGTAATGAAGAAATTCAATCAAAGGGAAATTAACAAGAAATTCTGGTCTTTGACATAATATAAACTCTTCCACTACACTTGGAGTTGGCCAATCCTTTATTCTTAACATTGCTTGCAAGCCATCTTCGTGTGTACACTCTGAATATCCTTTAATGAACTGACCTAGCTGAAGTTCAACCTGCCGAAGTATAGTTTGTAGGTCAAACCAATGGCACCATGACGAATGTAACACAGCTTGTTAAACTGAAAGATATTAGAAAATTCAGTAATTTGCTGGTTACAATGAACAAACAACCTTGATTAGATATAATCAGTTCATAACAAGGACCATATCTAATGATCCTTAATTTGAAGATTCTAGACTACTATTAGTCTATTAAAAGTATAATATAATCACCTGTAGATGATGTTTATTTATGGAATTATTTACTAAGACAAACATAGGAGGAAAAAGAGAGGAAAAGAATAAATCTGTCAATTTAAATTGTTTACCAAGAAGGAATTTAATTATGTCCAATCCCTTTCATATCCTCCAAAATCAGATGGAAGTAAAGGGAAAAGCAGTATTGGTCTCTATATATACAGCATTTAAATTCATCCTTCTGATTCTCTCCAAGTAACAAGATGGGTGGCAGTAGTTGGTCGGTCACCAACTCTCCCAAAATTTTCCAACATAAGAACCTCCCTTATGAACCCAGAAACTGACTATATTTCAAAAATATAAAATACAAATAAAAATATAAATGAAAATATGATGGATGAAAAATTCCTGAGATAATGAGTTGTTCTAAGAGAAAATGATTTCCCATAGTCAAAGATTATCAGAATAAGTGATAATTAGCATCAAAAGTAAAATATCACAATAATTATCAAAGTTCCAAAAAAAGTTAAATATAATGGTAATAGCATGCCTAAATGACATTAGAGTTGTCATAATAACCTTGTGGCCAGCATTATTTCATATCAAATAAAGAATCGTAGTCTCCAAGAAGTAGCATACCTCTGACTGATCATTACAGCTGAAGGCTTTCACCTTTATATTATCGTCAGTTTTCTTGTCTATCATTTCTTGAATGCCTCTCCAGATAATAGTTGGATCCCAACTTGAAGCCAATGGGCACTCAAATGTGTGTCTTACAACAACTGGTTCACCCCTAGACCAATGCTGATGAAAATGACTTATACCATTAAGTTTTATGTCTTGTGCTACTGGAAAGTACAAGAAATTATCAATGCTACTATCTCTATTGGAGCATTGGCGACCAGTGAATGCACTCAACCCATTCGATTCAGAAACAATATTATTTTGACAAGGGCAGCCTGGCAAAGTATCTAGATCTCGAGTTATGCATCCATTGACCATTTCCTCAGCACTTTTGACCAGTTTTGCAACCCAGTTTATTTTGAAAAGACGTCTTAAAACTAATTCTGAGGAGCCACAACCACCTGCCTCAACAGGGCAACATGGGATTGTGCCATCTCTGTTTGCTTTCCACTTGGGAAATTGAAAGGCAAAGTTAACTGAGCATTCATCAGTCTCAGTTTTTCCAGATGATTCTGGGCATGCAGTTTCAGCAGCACCATCTTTGCTTCTATCAGAGGACCATCCATCAATGGGCAGATTAACTGAAGATGCCCGTCGAATATCACGACAACAGTTGAGGCATAAATCATATGAGCACTTGGTGCAATGCCGATGATAATCAAGTATCGGCACCTTGCACAAGTCACTGCACATAGTAATGATAACATTGCTTAATGCCAACAGTAACATAACTGAGCAGGTGTAATCGCTTAGGGGGAAAATTATGCATTAGATGGGGAAATACCAGCACATCTGTTCATCAGCATCTATCTTTGCCCTAGGAATATCAGATTTAGGCCCTGGGACATGATAACTAACATAAATATGAGTAACGTAAAAGGGAAAAGGCAAACAGTAGTGAAAACTCTAGACTGGTGCATTAAAAAAAAAAGGACAACAAGATGAAATACCATACGCCCTTGTTTCAACTCCAATTTCGAAGCATTGATCCCTATATATATTCTTCAGGACAGGAAGGATGAATTTCAAAAGGCTATGAAGATATCTCAATTTATCTATGGCAGGCATCTCATGTATCTTAGCCTAAAACAAAGGAAAGAATGAATTAACGAAAACACACACATCAATGAGAAAAAGAGCTGAAGGATATATATGACTGCAATTATTAATATGAGAGAAGAAAAAGTGAGCACTACCTTAACTAAGTTGTCAGCTTGCAAGCATATTCTACAGTTGCAAATACCACGACAAGCTGGGCAAACCTGACGGATATCCTCCACCGGAATGTCAGCATACCTAACAGATGTAATACATCATCAAGCACTTAACTTTCTGTCAATAAGGAACTCAAATCATAGCATATGGTAGATACACCAGTACCATCTTGATATGCAATTGCTACAGTAGCCTCTGCTGTCACAACTAATACACCATACAACACTTGCTAGATCATTCCTCTGACAGTGATGACAAGTTAAACCTTCCACCTCATCAGATGAACCTGAAGTTTTGCCTGAAAAATCCTATAAGACCAGATAGAAAATCCATGATTCTTAAAAGCAAAGACAATTGCAAAGAAACATTTATATTCATGAAAGAAAATCAGAACATTAGACTCACTGCTGGACCACTTCCATAATTCTTTGCTTCCCTGCCAAACGGTGGAGGAGTTTTGTATCCTGACCTAATTTGATCCTCTTCCATGTAATCTGCATCTTGCTCAACGTCCTGAGTAGGTCTGCCAAAACCACCATGGGCTGAAACCCCCCTAGCCATCTCGAGCGAGTACAAGCCCTGTCCCTGACTTCTAGACACCTTCTCCTTGTACCTGCCCCTGGACGCCCACTCTGCACCACCTACATTATTCATTGGAGACACAGACCTGGACCTCTCAACCTCCTTACTCCTGCTCTCCAAGTAGATATCACTGTCGTCCATCGACTTCCGCCTTGCTTTCCGCTCACTAGCTCGCTGCGCCGAGTTTGCCGCCCGCCTCTTAGCCTGGATGTAGTGCTTCTCACACACAGTCTTATCTGGCATCGACAGCGCACTGCACCTCCACTGCTTCCCGTCCGATCTCTTGCACCTTAAGTCCTCAGGTATCCCCACATAGTCATCCATGCCTCGGCGCACCCTCTAACCTATAATTCAACCCCATAACTAAAATTTCACTAATTCCAAAAAGAACAAAATTTTCCTTCTGAAAAGAAACTTCTGATCTACATCGATGCAACAAATCCCAAAAAGTAGCACAGCAATTAAGGCAACAAACAGAACAAGGAGATAGATCCATAGGAATCAAACCACAATCATGACTAATATTTCACTAATTCCGTCCGCAAAATCTTTAGACAAAATCTAAATCAAATTTTACCCTCCCCCCCCCCCCCCCCCCCCCCCCCCCAAAAAAAAAAAAAAAACACAAATCAGATGTAGATCAAAGCAACAAAACCCTAAATTTAAAGCAAATTTGACAGCAACAGATGAAGACGAAGATAGATCCATAGGAATCAGCCCACAAGCCGATAATCAAACATACAAAAAAAAATAAATTTTAAAAATGAAAGGATTCGAAACTCGCCTTTGGATCTGGACCGCGGGCCTCGTCGACCTCCTCGGGCGAGCGATGGCGAGAAGAGGAATGACGACATCGGGAGGGTATAAATAGAAGGGAATAGGAGTGGGGTAGAAGACGAAGAGAGCGACCTGCGTAGTTTGGATCAGAGTGAGAGGAGCCCCCGGCGAATTTGGTGAAGTTTGAGGGGTCAAAGCCCAAAAATTGAAAAGGATGTCGCTGTGGGGAATGGATTGATGCAGCAGCAGCGGCTGCAGCAGAGAAAGAAGAAAGAAGAGGCAGCAGGCATGCGCATAAAATCCCCCCAACAACCCTCCGCACATTTCAGATCTTATTTATATACTTTATTTGTTTATTTATTTATTTATTTTATGCTTTCAAAACTATCGACTAAAATATCAAATTATAAAATTCATCGTTTTTTAAATTTATATTTCGGATTATGGAAAAAGATTATTTTAAAAAGACAACTTATTTATTTTTTCAGGAATAATAATATTATTGTTTCTCCAGGCGCCTTCGAACGGGTCGGCCGCCGTCGATGAAGCGGAAGCCAAGAAGGGCGACGATGGCGTGCGGCGCTGTGATCTTCCATTTCCTGTCGTTTCGAATGCCCATGGCGTTCGTTCCCTCCGGTTTATCTTCTTCTTCTCCTTCTTCCTCCTTCCCTTCCTCCTCCTCCTCGTCGGCAGCAGTTGCTGCTGCACTCAAGATTAGGGCAGCGAGGTCGGGGCCTCCGATGCCTCGCCTCGACCTCCGCGACCCCTTCCTCTCCAAGTTGCCTGCCGCGACCGCCGCAGTTCCCGACCCGCTGGCTTTGGCGTCTTCGGGCACAGGTGCTCGCTGGATCGTATAATTCGCTTATTCTCTCCTACTGTTAGTTACATTGTTGTTTTCTTGTATGTTTTCAAAATATTAATTTGTATACCGATGGATTTGTGTCAAAAAGGGGTTCTGAGCCGGGATCGGGATTGAATCTTATGGGAGGTCCTAATTTCTAGATCGTATAATTCGCTTAAATTGTAGTTTCCTGTTGCGAAAATATTATTTTTTATGCCGATGGTTTTGTGCCAAAAAAGGGGTTTCGAGCCAGCATCTGATACTCCTTAGACATTAACTTGTAGGTGATGACAGAGGCGCTTAACTTGAAAGGATTTTGTCCTTCAAAAAAGGAAAGGCTTTATCTGATAAGATGAAAATGGGGTATCTCAGTAAGAAAAAAAAAGTCTTCTAAAAAGTTTTGTTTTTTATTAATTCAATAATTGTAGCAATTGGTTCAGTTGAATCAGAAAGGGGATTGAACTGAGATTTTCAAATGGTTATGGCAGGGGGAAAAGTTGGCTGTAATGCCACATCTTGCAACAAACAATCTATATCCTTCTAGTGTGTGAATTAACTGCCAATATAAGGGAAAATAAAAGAGCCTTTTTATTCTTTTGTATAAAGTTTAGTGTCTTAATGTTAGTTGAGAGCATTGGTTTGCAAATTAGAATTGTTTACAAGTTTTTGGTATATTTTTTATTTGTCAATGGAAATGCATAATGACTTTCATATACAACACTAGGCTACTGTTTTTCTCATATTTTTCTTAATGCTAGGTTGTTTTATTTCCATTTTATTGTTACTTAGGAAATCTAAGTTTATGTTTTCCTATATGCCTATAGTTTTTCTTTCATTTATCTATTTTTTATTGTGAACTTTGATTAGGTAGGGCGCTCTGTTTCTTATAATGAGCACCAACCAAGGAGGCCTCCCGGATTTGCCTTCATTACTTCTTCATGGGTGAATTGTCTACATTGGCATGCCGGTAAGTCTGAATATAAGTTTTGGTTCCATGAGATCGATAGCTATATTCTGATCATCACCTAATGGGTTTACTGTCAGAAATGTTTTTCCACTGAGAAGTTTATTGAGATTTTTCTTGCCAATATTAATGTTTCTTTTACAAAGTTCAAATAGAAAGAAAAATTCTCAAAAATTACAATTTCCATGGACTGAAGGTGGCCTATAAAATGGAATTGCTAATGAGTATGGTGAGCTTCCTGTACTAAGTGTTAGCAGCAAAAATATTATGAATTTCATGGCTATATCTGCATCTAATACTCGTCATCTACCACCTGTACCATTGTTTGAAATTGGACATTAACACTTCGAGTTGAATATCAACCACCTTGTTGACTAGTGGACAAAAACTTGTAGAAATTGAGATGCCAAACACTTAGATCCATTGTTGTGTCAAAGAGTCATACCCAAATCAGAATGATAGATTACCACCATGTGTAAAACTGGGAGATATAACATCAAAAAGCATTGGAGGATTCTAATTGGCTGCGGTATATCTCATGAAGTGATAGAAGAGATAGAATAAAGGGATATAAGAGAAAACTTACTGTAGTTTTATTAGAGTGATATCAGTGTTGTTGTTACTGTGTGTTTAATCTCAAATTTAGGTTCTTTACTATTACGATGTAGAACTCAATTATAAGATATATGATAATCGTAATTAGATTGTTTAATTTTCGTAATTTGGTTTTAGATTTATGAATTGTAGTAGAAAATGCACAAGTTTTAGTTATTCTCTTGGGATAATCTTCTGATATAAGTATACTAATGAAGAAGCTTGATAATTACAAGGAGAATATTGAAATGCAACAGAAACTGCTGTGTTACAGATGATGGATGTGCTACAACACCTTTCTCATTCTATTTCTTCTAGTTTCTCTCATCTTCTGTTTCTCTTCTCATGTGTTATGTTAGACATAATTCCTGTTGAACTAACGGTTGCCCGTCTTTTATGGACAGACAGTTGGTGCTAGTTGTTGCAGAGCTTGTGATTGCTCAATTGTTTTACTTGCAATGGATTAATTCAAAAGAACCTATTTATATATTTGTCAATTCGACTGGAACAACACGTGATGATGGTGAAACTGTACAAAACCATATTTTTCCATTTCTTTTCCTTTTACCTAAATCAGGGAGAAGTGACATGCTTAAAATTGAGGCCATTTAGCTGTTTATGTTTTACATAAGAGAGACCCATAGATGCTCTTAGTTTGCTGTGTTTTCATTTCATAAATTTATGGGAAGGTTCCATTTTTCCCCTCATGTTTCCTGTCTTTTTTGAAATGCCTCTAAAATCTTCAAAGTGCCTTTCAGAGTTTGAGAAGTTTTGTAACATTACCTCCAACCACTAAGACCATTAATACTTAACAGAATGATGAGGTAGCAACTCCAATGAAATGTGATTGCATGCTTGCCAGTTGCCACATCATCATTCTGGTAATGATGTAGGTATTTTAATGATCTTGAAACTCCGCCAGCATTTTGAAAAAGCAAATAAACATGGGAAATTTCGTTTCCCTTGTATTTATAGAATTAGGAATTGAAACCAATGCTCAACAGCAAAATGGTATTTCAGTTTATTCTTATTCTTCAGACTCAATTACTGAAAGTTATCTTGGCTATTCCTCCGTACATAGTACTTATGAATAAGTTTCTCTATGCTAGCTCTGAGTTTGGTGTTTCTAATCCCCTTTTATTCTCACCATTAGCCTTTTGCATTAAGCCTTAGTTTTCTGCGGCAAATATAATGTTTGTTTGTTTGATGAACTACTTGTTTGCCGCAAAAATCTCTGCTAACATGAATGGACAAGGTTTAGATATATGAGTGGATTGTCTAAAGTTGTCTATGGAAATATACAAGAGACTTGGTGATGGAACACTAAAATTGAACCCTCCAAACTGACAAAAAAACTAGGTTGAAATTGACGCAAAGGGCGAAACTACTTTACACAGAGAAAACAACCTCACACACAAGGATATAGAGAATTGAAGAGGAAATTTTATTAACTGAAAGCTTAACTATTAGATTGGCATAGTAACTCTTTTATAGAATCATCAATTTTAACCAAATTAGAAAACAAAAAAATGCTAATTAGCAAAGACTAATCCCATTAAACTCTTACGAAAATAAAGACCCTTACCAAATTAAAGACACCAACACTTGTATAGGACAATTATTAACATCAGTTACAAATTCAAATTTATTATTTTTCTTCCATTGTTATGGCATCACTTGGTAGTTGCAATCAGATTCAGGTTTGGTTACTTGTGATTGCTATGTTCCTATGTAAAGAGGGTATGTTTTTACCATTAGAAATGAAAAAACTTTGATAATTTTATTGGCTGACTTTAATTAAGTGAACGAACATCTTCAATACCTAAAAAAAAGCGTTCAATATCTTCAAATTTTGCAGGTAGTATTGGAAGCAGAGGGTTTTGCTATTTATGGTGCCATGATGCATGTAAAAAATGAGGTATTTCTATTGTCCATGCCTTTCCATCATGGTGTTTACCCATAGTCAATCAGTCATGGCAATTTGATCAGTACTTCTTGATACATCCTCTCCAATACCACAAATAGTCTGTTCTTTTTATTACTTGCCACTAAGTTATCTTGTCGCTAATACAAATTCAGACAGTAGCTGTTGGAGCTGCAATAGGTCATGCCTGTCTAATTCTTGCAGCAAGAAAGAAAGGTAGACGATTCACAATGCCTCGTAAAGTAAGTTTCATTCTGTTGAATACTATTTGGCGAAATGTTCATTCCACTTGATTTTATCCTTTTCTTTCCTGCCGTTAATCCCCACGATATATGCATTCATTCCATCAGCTATGATCCAACAGTCTCATCTTCCATCGACTGGGCTCATCTTTCTTGTAGATGCATTTTGACTTCCCCCTTCAAATGTTTAATGCTTTGTAATGTAAGATATTCTTTTCTTTTCTTAGTTCCCCACAAAAAAACTTAAATTTTCTTTTTGTAGCTATTCAAACGTTTAAATTATTTATGACAATAGGTAAGTTCAAAATCAAGCATTCAAGTTGCTAAATCAAGTCAAGTCGACTCTTACTTTGACTATTTTTAGACCAAAACAAGTCCAATATGTTTGTTTAGTTCAGTCTTATCTCAGATTTGCTTGATGCATCCAGTTCACTACATGTCCAAATTACTTGACATATCTTTTTTTTTCTTATTTATGACAATATGTGAGTTCAACATCAAGCATTCAAGTTCACTCAAGGTTCTAAAATTCGCTAGGTGCTAGTCGGGCGCCAGGCTAGCGCGTAGGCCGCCTAGGCGGGGACTAGGTGCCACTAGGCGGATTCCATGGTATCAACATTAATTACATAATAAATCATATTTTATAACTTTAACACAATAATATCAAATTTAAAATGAGTTCAAAATTACGCAACTAATAAAATATCACAAATTTATTCTATATTTTAACTCTCCAAAATATGAGCTTCTTTAGTTGCTCTAATTTCTCCGGCTCTGGTTACTCAATTTGAAAATGAAGTTTGGTGTTAGCCGCTAGGGCAAGCCAACAAATCGATTTTCTTGTTGGACCAAAGTTTAGAGCTTATAAAACTTACGCCCAACATAAAAAAAGAGTTATATTTCAGTTTTTTTAATTGGACTTTAAATTTAAAAGCCCAAACTAACAAAAATTATGAAAATTCTATACTATTTTTGCAACGCCTAGACGATTTGACCGATTAGTCGGCGCTTAGGACTGCCTAATCCCGCCTAGGTGGCCTCTAGGCACTAAGGTCGCCTAGGCTGGCCGACTAGGATGTTTTCGATGCGGTAAGCATCTAGTGCCTAGGTGGGGCTTAGGCGATCGTCTAGGCTAATTTTTAGAACACTGAATTCACTAGATGTCTAAATTACTCATAGGTGAATTAGAGGAGAAATTGCTAAAGAAGTGTATCTCACGAGGAGCGACAAGAGATAGTCGGAGGTGCTTCGGAGAATTATCCACCCAAGGATCGGGATCGTCCACCTTACGGACAGCCGTGGAGTAGGAGTTTCATCTCCGAACCACGTAAATCGGTGTGCCTTTCTTATTTGTTAGTTTTTGATATTCCGCTTGCGCACTAACAAGTTGTAGGAAGAAAAATCGAGAAATAGCTAATCACCCCCCCCCCTCTAGCTAGACGACAAGGTCCGAACAAGTGGTATCAGAGCGAGGTTCGCTCATCTACGGACTAATCGCCGAGAGAGCAAGAAGCTAGAGGAAATGACAATTGAAGAAAAGTTGGTGGAGGACATCAATGCTCCGCCTTCTTACGATCGCGAGAGTTTCGAGTATTGGAAGATGCGGACGAAGACATGGTTCGGGATGGCTTGGAATAACATGATCGTGCTAGAAGAGCCATTCGAAGTTCCGAAAGATAAACACGGGAAAAAAGCTCTGGCCACGATATTAGAACAAGGAGCAACAAGCACAATCAAAGGCAAATGAAAAGGTAATTTCAATATTATTGAATATTTTGCCTAATGATATAATTAGTGGTGTAGGTGAATACAGAAATGCACACAAATTATGGAGCAAAGTAATTGCTTTACATGAAGACCCTATACAAGCTCAAGTAGTAGAAGAGTCCAAGGAAATGAGCTCAATGGTCCAAGAAGAGGAGAATGACTAATCGGATGAAGAAAGAAGCTCAACATCCGAAGAGGAGAAGAAAATAGAAGATTCATCCTTCTCATCAAGTGGAGTGGCATAAGAGAGTGAAAGATCATCCACTTCATCAAGGGAAGAAGAGGAGGTCTCCACTTCAAGGATTGAGGGGGAGGAGAGACCACTCTCAATACCGGAGCAAGAAGAAGCCACCACCTCCACCAAAGCAAGATCCAAAGACCACATCATTTGCTTTGGGTGCAACAAGAAGGGACACTACAAGGATAAGTGTTCATTGGGTAAAAAGGAGGTAAACCCTAAACCCGAGTCAATTCCGTTAAATTCTAACATGGGTTGTAGGGGTGGTGCGAAGAAGGAGAAAAAACATATAAGGTGCTACACGTGTGGTGAGCTAGGACACTTCCACACCAAATGCTCAAGAAAAGGAGAGTTCAAGAAATTGGAGCATTTGAGGAAGTGGAAAAAGAAGGAGAAGAAGAAAAACTCATATCAAGGGGGAGCTATATGGGTAAGGGAGATAATCCCTAACTTTAAGCGTTTTTCAAATTCCTCCATGCATGCTAGAAGTTATGAGAATTATTTACCTATGTAAAATTTTGGTTTTAGATATTGTGATCAAAATAGGGTTAATACTACCTATCAAAATCCTAAGGAATCTATGTATCATGATAAACCTAGGATTTTTGGACCTAAGGATCAAGGCATTAACCTAAAGAAAGAGAGGCACATACCTAGACAAATGGGTAGGTCTAGAAATGTCCAAAATGGACATGGTGAGGTTAAGGTTAAGAATCTAGAAAGGGAAAACCAAGCCTTGAGGGCAAGACTTGATAAATTAGATAAAATCCTAGAAAGATTTACTAGTAGATCTAAGGGTTTAGGCATGATGTCGGGTAGTCAAAACCCCGACAATGATAGACCGGGTCTAAGATACCAATCTAGTAGATTAAATGCTATTAAAAAAATCATATGCAAGTATGTCATATGACGATGGCAAGGGGAAGGCCAAAAATGGCAAGGAAAAGTCATTTAAAGGAGAGAAAAAGAATTTAACCAAGGACAAGGTGTACAGGGTTAAGAAAGTTAGGGTTGTAGGTCAAGAAGTACCGGAGGTACACATGTGTGGCCTTGCCATGATAGATGAGTCACCTAGGGAGGTGACTAAGGCTAAGAGCTCAAGGGGGAGCTCTAGGAGTCATGTTGGGATCCGTGGTCAATAGATTTTAAGAGGGTTTCTATAAAAGGACTAGATGAAGTATGAAATGTGCCAAAGGATTTGGAGACAAATTTGAGACTTAATTCTAAGGATTTGGCACATTGAAAGTAAGGTTTCATGCAAAAATATGATAATGGAGCTACATTGCATGAAAATTGGTTCTTAATGTGGAAATGTCATATAAATCGATGCTAAGGTTGCATTGAGGTTGGGGATGAAGAGATACATCAAGGAGAGATCAAAACTAGGACTTTAGGTCAAGGTTCAATTGAACCATTTAGATAGTTTTGAGTTTTGTGTCAATCTTAGGATTGGTGATAGATACATTGGTAAATGTATTTTTCCCAAGTAGACACAGGTACCACAAGCCTCTCCACAAAATTTGGGAATTTTTGGATGTTTGTGGAATTTCGGGTGCATTTCTGAAGTTGGGTTAGAAATGCTGAAATATGGGGTATCAGCCGACTGGTGTAGAGGCAGTCGACTGGTGTAGAGGCAGTCGACTGGTCCAGTTTAAATCAGAAACTAGGATATTTGACACAACAGTCGACTGCCCTTGGGGCAGTCGACTGATCTTTCTGTTTAGTTCATCAGTCGACTGACCCTTGATGCTGCGGATATTTTAAAAGAACACCCGCGCAGGGGGCGGCCGAACCTAGGGTTTCAGCGCCGCCCCTTGTGAATTCTCTTCTCCCTCGACCTCCCCAACTGCTCCAAGCCTTCCCAAGGTCCTAAAATCGTGTTTCTTGCCTTCCTTTCATCTTAGATCTAAGTTTAGGGCAAGAAAAACCCCCTCCTTTAGTCAATCTCGATCATTCGTCATCATGCAATGACCGGAGAAACGGTAATGAATCATTTGCTTTATTTTTCACATTTGGCTCATGATTCATGACTAACTCCTCATGTTGTGCATGTTTATTCTGTTTTTCCTACTTAGTTGGGTCATTTTTGGGTACATGCATATGGTGGTTGCATTTAGTGCTAGGGGAAAGAAGAGGGTTGGTGAGGGTTCATCCCAACAGCAGTCCCTAAATCTTGAGGCATCTCGGTTTCGTTCCAAGACTTGCCGGCAGATATTTAACAATGCTGACTTCGTGTTAATGAACTATAGATATCTGAATCAAGCATACTTCCAGGAGATCACTCCCCACCTTATTGAGATAATCACGCATTTTGGGTTAGAGAAGCTAGTCTATTGTCAGCGGTATGTCAATATTGACCTATGCAAAGAGTTTTACGCAAACCTTACGTGTATTAACCCCGATGACGGTACATATGAGCAAGGTTATAAAAATCGCTAGGCGGTAGTCAGGCGGAGGACTACCGCCTAGCGCCTAATCGGCGCCTAGGCGGCGCTAGGCGGCATTAGGCGGCACCACGGTGGGGTGCTGCCTAGCGCCTAAGCGGCGCCTAGGCGGGCCTAGGCGCCGACTTTTACAACAATGCATATGAGTCTATGGTACAGGGGGTTACCATTCCTTTCACACCTGCATTATTAGGATCATTTTTAGGGTATAGGGTTTCGGATAACCCATTCACATGTTTCCCCACCGTCACTGAGCCATTGACCTTGCCCAATGTCACTATTGATCAAATTTATCGGCATTATTTTAATAATCCTCGACCTCCTCTACAGCGTATCTTCATAGCTAGGCGCATGAGTCCGGCTAGTAATGTCTTGTATAAAATCGTCCTGGACTGCATTCTACCCATTGTCACCAAGAGAAGGTCAAAGATCCGGTTACCTCACTTGGTGATGATGTATGCACTAGAGAGGAGGTTAGACATTGACATTGGCCGCAATGTGTTCGCATCTATTGTCCATTTTTCCCATAGCGTCAATAGAAAGATATACATGTCATTCAGTCATATTTTGACCAAATTCTTTTTGTCTAGAGGTATTAGGACCACTAGGGGTTAGGTACATTAATTGTCAAAAGACTACGATCATATTGGCTCTTGGTAACTTTCCTTGGCTGGGATCGAGAGGCGGCAGGGAGTGCTGGTCTGGCACCGTTGTCAGGATTCTTCCAGCTCTGATGATGACGAGGAGGCTGCTCCTGCTGCTGTACTTGTTGCTGCTCTTGCTGGGATTACAGAGGAGCGGTTCTCCCGGCTAGAGGCAGAGGTGCATGGACTCAGGGAGGACTTCTAGAGTTTTCAGGGGGAGGTTCACGGTCTTCGGGAGCACTTTCAGAGTTTCCAGCAGCGACAGGATGGCATGTATGACATGATAGTAGCGCTGAAACCTTATGTATCAGACCCCTCCTCCTCCTGGCGATGACATATAGCTTCTACCTGACTTGGCTGAGAGGGTGTTGAGAGTTGTTTAGATTGAGCTTGTGTATTATTACCTTTCAAACACCATTTTTGATATTGTACTATTTGAGGATTTCAGGGCTATGACCCTTGTAATACTTATTTATGTTTTCATATGCAATTTTAATTCACTTTTTATATTTGCTTATATGAAATGGTTTTGCTTTAATTATGAAGTATACGTGCATGAGATATATGATAAATTGCAAATTACCTTGCTAGTATGGATGTGTGAAAAATTTTCAAATATATCTTGTATCAAGGGATTAGGATAAAAAAGGGGGAGTTTCTATCATTTTTTTCTATCTTGAGTGTTCATTTGAGAAAAAAGGGAGATTTTGAAAACATTTCTATGTTTTAAATGGTATAGGATAGACTTGGAAAACATATGGATTCTAATCTAGGAGAGAAGATTGATACAAAGTAGGATGTTTTCAAAGAATTGTAATTTTTGTCAAAAAGTCAAGCATATTTGGTATTTTCACGAATCTATATTTTTCTAGGATAGAATACATCATAAGAAATATGCTTGCAAAATTTTAGAGTTTTTCGAATTTTGTGGAATTTTTTAGGGGTTTCTGAATTTCGGCTAAAATTCATAATACAGTGTATCAGTCGACTGCCCTTGGGCAGTCGACTGATCTTTCCGTAGGTTTATTGGTTTGCATGCACCAGTCAGCTGATGCAGAGGCAGTCAACTGGTGCTGCTGTTCTCTAATTTCTGGCGGTTTTCAGAAATAGAAAGGTGTTCTCATTGATACTAGGGTTAAGGTTGCTTGGGGCAATCTTTTTGATGGTGTCAAAGGAGGAGAACTTGTGGTTTTAAGTTAGCGTTAACTTAACTTGTGGTTATGGGAAATTGAAAATTGTGTGGAGGGCATAGGTTAAGGGGGAGGATGCATGTTTATGCTGCTTAACTTGCTATGTCTGTAATTTTCAATTGTTATTGTTGTTTTTGCACCTAACTTAAACTATTGCCACACATCAAAAAGGGGGAGATTGTTGGGGCAATCGACCCAAGTTTGATTAGGTAGATCATGGGATTTTGATGTGTGTGTCAATATAATTAAGTTAGGGTTTCATGTTAATCTAATATGTGTATGTGAATGTGCAAGTTTGCAGGATACACATAAACTTAGTTGGACGTCTTCGGGGTCGGTGAAGGATGGCATGGAAGACAAGCAGAGGGCTTACATGCATCCGAGGGACCGTGGACAAAGCAGGGATGATGAGCCGAGAGAAGCGGACTTCGAAGCATACGTGAAGGATGGCGTGGGAGACAAGTTGTAGGCTTGCATACATCTAAGAGACGAGAGCCAAAGTCGAAGAGGGCTTGAATACAACAGATCGAGACTGCTGGAGCAGGAACGATGAGCTGAGTGAAGCGAACTTCGAGGCATACGTGAAAGGTAGCATGGGAGACAAGCCGCGGGCTTGCATGCAACCGAGGGACGAGAGCCAAAGTCGAAGAGGGCTTGAAGGCAACATGTCGAGGCTGCTGAAGAAAGAGTCAACTGAGTCGTGAGGTTTCGAGTGCTGAGAGAACTGTACTCGGGAAGGGAAATCCTAGGGTTTGAGTGCTGAGAGAATTGTACTCGGGAGAGGAAACCTTAGGTGGTAGTCGACTGGGGCTTGGACAGTCGACTGGGTAGAGTACAGAGAGATCAGTCGACTGGTAGAAGGGCAGTCACCTGATGCAGTCGACTGGGCGATTACTTCTAAGGTTCGGGAAAATCCTCATTTAAAATCGTCTATTTTCACTATACATTTTGAGAAGATCACACTTCCGTCAGGAGAATTGTGCGCAAAATACAAGCATTGCAATGCTTTCTTCCAAGCCGACGGCGGCGGCTATGGGTCGTTGAAACGACATGTAGAAACGAAGCACCCGACGAAATATGGGCTTGACCGCTCTCAAACACAATTATCTAGATTTTCTAGTGGTAGTAGTACTGATTCTGATTTATTTTTATATTCGGATAATAAATTAAGAGAATCATTAGCTAAATTTGTTTCCGTAGAATATCTTTCTTTTAGTTTTGGATCTAAATGCACATTTGAAGATTTTTGTAAAGAATCTCTTAATCCTGCTGCTAAACATGTACCTAGGACTACACTTACTCGCACAATTAAAAGATTAGTAAAACAAGGAAAAAAGAATTTAATTGATGAATTTAGTAAAATAAATAATAAAGTTTCTTTATGTTCCGATATTTGGAGTGATCATTGGCAAACTCATTCTTATATGGGTGTAACATGCCATTGGATTGATAACTCTTGGATCCTCTAAAAAAGATTGTTAGCATATAAAATTTTTGATGAATCACATACTGCTCATAACATTACACAAGTATTACACTTAATTTTAGAAGAATATGGATTGACACATCAAATATTTTCAATATCATTAGATAATGCTAGTTCTAATACCGCTTCTATAGATGAACTAAAATTTATTTGTCAACCTGTTATTGGTGGTTTATTTTTTCATATTCGTTGTGTATGCCATGTTTTTAATTTATGTGTTCAAGATGGATTAAAACTTTTACAAAATTATATTCAACCAATTAAAACCGCAATTTCATACTTATGGTCCCATCCATCTATGATGAAACAATAGAGTAGATTTTGTAAAGCTAATGAAATATGACCTAAAATATTTCCACGTGATGTTCCAACACGTTGGAATTCAACATATCAATTATTACAAGATTCTTTTCAATATAAAGATTTATTATGTTTATTTTTTGCACAAAATAGTAATACTAATATATATTTATTTCCACAACAATGGAATATTTGTAGTAATATTTGTGAAATTTTAAAAATTTTTAACAATGCAACTGAACAACTTTCCGGTGTTTATTATCCCACTGCTCATTTAATTTTAATGAATTTTTGTAATATAATATTAATATTAAATGAACATGTAAATAATGAAGCTTTAACTTTATGTATATTAGCTATGAAAACTAAATGGAAAAAATATTTTTATTTTATTCCTGAAATTTATTTAATTGCATTTGTTTTAGATCCTATTGTTAAATTAGAAGTTTTACAAGAAATGTTAACTTTATATTATGACGCTTTAATTCGTATTAAAGATTCTTCCTCTCCGGATCCAGCTAATATTATATATAATATTAAAAATTTTTATATTATTTTTATAATCAATATTATGTTAAATATGAACACAAACTAATATTTCTGAAACACAACAACCTACTACTACTAATTTAAAACTTACAAAAGCACAACTTTTATTAAAAGAACGGATGAAACGTCCACGAGGATCCTCAAGTTCCACACAGGTGTGTGGAACTTGAGAATTATTTTACAACTTCTTTTGATTTTAATGAAGCAGATAGCGAAGACTTCGATATCTTGAAGTGGTGGTCACAGAAGGCTCAAAGTTTTCCCGTTCTCTCCGTGATCGCAAAAGAAATTTTAGCTTCTCCAGTGTCAACTGTTGCTGTGGAGCAGACGTTCAGTGCCGGCGACAACATATTAGATAAACGGCGATCAACTATGTCTCCCGACTTATTGGAAGTTCAAGCATAGGGCTGTAAATGAATCAAGCCGCTCGTGAACTATTCGGAGCTCGATTCGATAAAAGCTCGTTTAATAAAGCTCGTTAATATTAACGAACCAAACTCAAACTCAGTAGTATTCGGCTCGTTAGCTCGTGAACAGGCTCGTTAATAAGCTCATGAGCTAATTCATAAAATACAAAATTAATATTTAACATTAAATATATAATTTTGATACTTTTACATTTAATAAATATAAAATATCCAATAAAGCTCATTTGTATGAATAAAATCATAAGTTTTAGTAAATATTTTATATTTTTTAGAATATATAATTTTTTTTCAATAAATTGATGAATAATTAATTAATAATTTATATTTGGTAAATTTGTTTAGGGCTCGATTAGGCTCGAATATGCTCGCGAGCCATCACTATATTCGATAAATTAAGCTCGAGCTCGAGCTCGGTTCGATAATAAATGTACCAAACTCAAACTCTCAGGTATTCGGCTCGGCTCGGTTCGATTACAGCCCTATAATCAAGCATTACAAGATGATTGGACCAGAGCCGAGAAGCGAATCCAAGGAATGCAACTTTCAGAAGACGAAGTCGAAGAATTTGATACTGAAAGAACAAATACAACGGGAACGGGAGAAAATGGAAGTGAGTGAGAAAGGGTAAAAATGTAAAGAATGTAAAAGGGTAAAAATGTAAAAGAACTACGTGGGCTTTGATTCTCCACACCCTAAGGGGATACGTAGGCAACTTATATAAGTGCAAGCATTTTTTTTAATAAAATTTATTTTTTTAATTTAATTCTTAATTTTTAATTTTTTTAATATAATAATATTGAACCGTGGCGAACCGTGAACCGAACTGTGAACTGGCGGTTCCGAACCGTGAACCGTAACCGGCTTGGGCAGTTAAGGTTAAGGGTCGACCTCCCACGAACCGTCGAACCGGCGGTTCCGAATCGTCGAACCGTCAGTTCCGAACCGTGGTCGGGTCTAGGTAAGGGAGGTAATTCCTAACTTTGAGCGTTTTCAAATTCCTCCATGCATGTTAGAAGTTATGAGAATTGTTTACCTATGCAAAATTTTGGTTTTAGATATTGTGATAGAAATAGGGTTAATACTATCTATCAAAATCCTAAGGAATCTATGTATCATGATAAACTTAGGATTTTTAGACCTAAGGATCAAGACATTAACCCACAGACGTCTCCTTCGACTAGACTCGAGAGGGATGCTTATGATCCCGACCTAGCCTAGGTGTAGCCTGGTCGGCCTACATGGCACTGTAGAGAAATAGATCATGGTCGGAAAAGCTCCGACAGCCTGGCATGGCAGGGCATGAAACGGGTGTCACTCGGGTCGGGACGCCCGATCGGAAGGTTAACCAGATATAGTCTAAATTAGCCCTAGCGGGAAACATCGAATACTCGACTTATGGTCGTATGATTAACACTCTGTCAGCAGCCAGTCGGTGCCCTCCTTGTGTTTTGATCCTATTCTCTGAGGGTGAATCGGCTTGGCTGAGTCTGAGTGCCCCCAAGACTCGGACCGTCATCTGTTTTAATTCGTATGACATTAGCTGCATAGCAAGATCTCACTCGGGGCAGCCGGTTGGCACTCCGACTCAGGAATTATCGTTTTCCGAGGGAGTAACTACCCCTTGACACCATACCAGTAAATGTGGTAGAGAGTCGGCGCAAGTCGACTCGGGCCTGACGTCATTCGTGTCTGAATCGCGGATATCCCACTGACACAGTACTTGTCTGACAAGCTTTGGCAACCCGTACCACGGCGCCCCCTGCCCCTGTCAGAATGTGCGGCGCCGGTCGGCAAGCAGATAGTGACCCCTGATCCTGTCTCCACATGAGACAAAATATGACAGAGGCAGAGCAGAGGCTGTCGGCTCACTCGACTATATAAGGCTCTCCTTCTTTCATACGCAGGTACGCGCGATTTATTTAAGCTACAGTTTTCTCCTCAAGTTTTCATCTCCACTGGATACTGACTTGATTGTCGAAGGAGCTTGCCGGAGAATTCTCCCAGTGGGTTATTGATGATCATCTTCCTTGTAGTTCTTAGAGCCAGCAGGAGCAATTCTCGAGTCCGCTTAATTCTTGGAAGTTTACCTCGCTCTGCGATATGATGATACTTTTATTATTATTATTATTATTATTATTATTATTATTATTATTATTATTATTATTATTATCACCACCTTTCCATTCGACGAACAAAACCCTTTTTTTCAACAATAATCCTAAAAGTCTAAAACGTGTTTTCAAGAAAATAGTTAAAATATAATACAATGACTTAAATGAAATTTTGCACGAGACTTGTTTTTGGTCTCGTGAAGCTTCTCTTCAGTTCATTCAGCTCTATATAGGGAAACGTATCTTAACGATCATCGAAAGGAAACGGCGGAGAGACTGGGAGAGGAAGACGATGAGGAGAGAAGAAAGCTTATCGAGTTACTTCGTTCCGTATTTCCACTTGCAAAACTCCCCTAAAAGGAAACATGCCAATTTCCTCGCCACTTTGTCTCTGCTCTTGCTCTTGGGAATTAACGAGCAAGGCTGCTTTTGTTCGGGGGAAGTGACCGAGCCAGAGTTCACCAGGGGGGACTTCCCGCCCGACTTCATCTTCGGAGCAGGAACCTCTGCGTATCAGGTCAGTAACTAGATCAAAATAGTCTCCTCGAGACAGATAGTTGACTAGCATGTGGAGTGGTATGGGCCAATAACTAACTAATAAGGTTCCTGCTAATGCACTAATAGTTATCCATGATTTATATCTTTTACATAACTCGGAACGGACTATCAGGTTACCGCCAGGAACTCGATCCAAATCATAGCTTTTCTCGATTGAATTTTCCAAAATTCTATTCAGCAAGAGGTTCTTATGCCAATTCAGTTCTGATCATTTAGTTTAGTTTAGTTGGTCCCCTGGTTCAGTGTTTACTGAAAGGGGAAAACAGAGAAAAAGTGCAAGTGCATGGGGAAAAAAATGGTTATTTATAATTATTTTATCTATGCTTTGATTGCATCCGTGAATACGAATTTTTTATTTTTAATAATTTTAATTTATTTTTTATGGTATATATATATATATATATATATATATATATATATATAGGTGGAAGGTGCAGTAGGAGAGGATGGTAGAAGTGCAAGTGTATGGGATACGTACACTCACTCAGGTGAGTAAGAACTCTTTGGTTTATTGAAGTTTTTTTTTTAAATTAATTTATTTTAAAGAAAATGTTGTAAATTTTTAGATTGACGAGCTTTAGAATAGAGAATCTAAACTCTAAAGTGATGAAAACTGTCTATTATATGCCTTTCTTTTCAAAATTTTACAGGAAAAATGTTCGACAAAAGCACCGGAGATGTAGCATGCGACGGATATCATAGATACAAGGTACGAACGAAGATCAATCGAGTAACGATCGATAATCCTACTTTGTTACTGCAACGTTCGAATTTTTAAATTTTTACAGGAAGATGCCAAGTTGGCTGCTGATATGGGACTTGACTCCTACAGATTCTCCATCTCTTGGCCAAGGCTTCTACCAAGTGTGTATATTTTTTAAAATAAATAAATATATATATATATATATGTTAATTATATCTTCCAACAATAATATGTTTTTTTTATCTTGAATCAGATGGAAGAGGAACTGTTAATCCAAAGGGGGTGGAATATTACAACAACCTCATCAATGAGCTTCTGAAATATGGTTAGTTCGATCGCTACCGAGACTATGCTCGAGTTTCATATGGTTTTTCGAAGTCATCTTACGATACAATAATGCTTATCAGGCATCAAACCGCACATCACACTCTACCATCTCGATCTTCCTCAAGTGCTCGAAGATGATTATGGAGGATGGCTAAATCCTAAAATACTGTAAGTCATACCTTAAACAAGATATTTAATTCTTGGTTTACTTAGATGGAAAGCTCGAAGGAAAGGAGGGTCGAGTGTCCCTTTCTACCTCCCTTCCCTTTTCCTTTTCCTTTTCCTTTTGTTTATCCACTCAAGTAAACCAAACTCAACTTAGTCACATGACAATGTTGTTTCTGATCCCTAAAGTGTGTTCTAAATTAGGGAGGACTTCATGGCTTATGCCAATGTATGCTTTCGCGAATTCGGGGATAGAGTATCTCAATGGACCACTATCGTTGAACCAAACATAATAGCAATGGCGGCGTACGACTATGGAGTGCTTCCGCCCAATAGATGTTCCAACCCTTTCGGCATGTTCAATTGCACTGTTGGTAATTCCACCACCGAACCATACATCGTGCTTCACAACCTCTTGTTGGCACATGCCTCGGTTGTCAAGCTATACAAAACCAAATACCAAGTGAGGCAACATCCTTGCTCGTTGTCTTTCGAACTTATCTATCATCTTCTTTTCACTAATTGTGCATCGCAAAATTTTAGGCCAACCAAAATGGGGTTATAGGATTGAACTTGTACACTTATTGGTACTATCCCTATACGAACTCTACATTGGATGTTCGAGCGGCTCAAAGATCATTGGATTTCCTCTTAGGATGGTAAGTACATCAACTCAAGTTAAACCAACTTACTTACATTGTGCATCGACTATTTATGCGATACATGACATACGTATATATAGTACATTGAATCCCTTAGTGTTTGGAGACTACCCGAATGTGATGAAGAAGATTGTCGGTTCGAGACTTCCTTCTTTCACCAAAGAACAATCGAAGCTAGTGAAAGGTTCATTCGACTTCATTGGCATAAACCATTATACATCAGTGTGGGTTCAGGACGACTCGAAGGCTTTCGAGACTTTTCCACGCGACTTCAATGGAGATTTCCTCGCCAAATTTGCATGTAAAGTTCGTTCTTCCTCTTTAAGTGGTCTAACATTATAAATCATATGCTAACCAATTCTCGGCACTCCAATGCCACAATGCAGATTCAAAAGACTTGCCGCCGAGCAGTCAGGTATATGTTAAAGTCCGATAGCTGTTTTGTTGTTTTTGAACATCGATCCGTGTCGCTGCGACTGATATTCGTAAAATTTTGAATTTGTTGGAGCTAGATAATTCCTATTAGCATACCACTAGACTCTGCTGGTCTACAACACTGTTTGGAGTACATTAGGGATGCTTATGAGAATCCTCCGATCTACGTTGAAGAAAACGGTTAGTGAACGATACTTCCGATATCGTTACAGCTTCATCATTTAATCTAATATGTTTAAGCACATGACGGTGATGCTTGGATGTCAACAGGCTATGGTCTCTTGATGAATGACACAATTCATGATGTCGAAAGGATTGACTACTTGAGCGCTTACATTGGGAGCATGCTCGATGCTATCAGGTTTACATTTACATTTCCAAACGGAGTTAGCATGTCCTAGTCGACTAATCATACTGTTTGTAGGAATGGAGCCAACGTGAAGGGGTACTTCGTGTGGTCTTTTATGGATGTGTTCGAGTTCTTGGCAGGGTATCAACTTAGATATGGCCTTTACCATGTGGACTTTGTAGGGGGCACCCTTGCAAGGAGACCAAAACTCTCCGCTCTTTGGTACTCCAAACTCTTGAGCAAGAACCACGCGAGAAGGAATTGGAAAGCACAGCTTTCTCAATAGATTAAGCTAAGCTCACGTTGTTATTCTGGCAATTCCTCACCCGAGTATCGACTCTACTAAACTAGTGTTGTTGTGAATCATTGAATCTCAATGAAGATGTTTTATGTTTTCTTTTGTGTTGTTTGAATGATGCTGCACAAAACATATTGTCTATGAAGATTTTATATTTGCGGGTGCACATTTTCAGGAAAAAAAAATCTTTCTATTTTTAGTCAGCGGTCGCCTATAAGTTGACTGTAATTTATCTCTTCTCACCTAATTTGTAGTGGACTGTAAGAGTTATTTGGTCGCCTAAGTCAATGATGGTTCTCATTCTGGTAATGACGTAGGTATTTTAATTATCTTGAAACTCCGCCAGCATTTTGAAAAAGCAAATAAACAAGGGAAATTTCGTTTCCCTTGTATTTATAGAATTAGGAATTGAAACCAATGCTCAACAGCAAAATGGTATTTCAGTTTATTCTTATGCTTCAGACTCAATTACTGAAAGTTATCTTGGCTATTCCTCCGTGCATAGTACTTATGAATAAATTTCTCTATGCTAGCTCTGAGTTTGGTGTTTCTAATCCCCTTTTATTCTCACCATTAGCCTTTTGCATTAAGCCTTAGTTTTCTGCGGCAAATATAATGTTTGTTTGTTTGATGAACTACTTGTTTGCCGCAAAAATCTCTGCTAACATGAATGGACAAGGTTTAGATATATGAGTGGATTGTCTAAAGTTGTCTATGGAAATATACAAGAGACTTGGTGATGGAACACTAAAATTCAACCCTCCAAACTGACAAAAAAACTAGGTTGAAATTGACGCAAAGGGTGAAACTACTTTACACAGAGAAAACAACCTCACACACAAAGATATAGAGAATTGAAGAGGAAATTTTATTAACTGCAAGCTTAACTATTAGATTGGCATAGTAACTCTTTTATAGAATCATCAATTTTAACCAAATTAGAAAACAAAAAAAATGCTAACTAGGAAAGACTAATCCCATTAAACTCATACCAAAATAAAGACCCTTACCAAATTAAAGACACCAACACTTGTATAGGACAATTATTAACATCAGTTACAAATTCAAATTGATTATTTTTCTTCCATTGTTATGGAATCACTTGGTAGTTGCAATCAGATTCAGGTTTGGTTACTTGTGATTGCTATGTTCCTATGTAAAGATGGTATGTTTTTACCATTAGAAATGAAAAAACTTTGATAAGTTTATTGGCCGACTTTAATTAAGTGAATGAACATCTTCAATACCTAAAAAAAAGCGTTCAATATCTTCAATTTTTGCAGGTAGTATTGGAAGCAGAGGGTTTTGCTATTTATGGTGCCATGATGCATGTAAAAAATGAGGTATTTCTATTGTCCATGTCTTTCCATCATGGTGTTTACCCATAGTCAATCAGTCATGGCAATTTGATCAGTACTTCTTGATACATCCTCTCCAATACCACAAATAGTCTGTTCTTTTTATTACTTGCCACTAAGTTATCTTGTCGCTAATACAAATTCAGACAGTAGCTGTTGGAGCTGCAATAGGTCATGCCTGTCTAATTCTTGCAGCAGGAAAGAAAGGTTGACGATTCACAATGCCTCGTAAAGTAAGTTTCATTCTGTTGAATACTATTTGGCGAAATGTTCATTCCACTTGATTTTATCCTTTTCATTCCATCAGCTATGACCCAACAGTCTCATCTCCCATCGACTGGCCTCATCTTTCCTGTAGATGCATTTTGACTCCCCCCTTCAAATGTTTAATGCTTTGTAATGTAAGATTATCTTTTCTTTTCTTAGTTCCCTACAAAAAAACTTACATTTTCTTTTTGTAGCTATTCAAACGTTTAAATTATTTATGACAATAGGTAAGTTCAAATCAAGCATTCGAGTTGCTAACTCAAGTCAAATCGACTCTTACTTGACTGTTTTTAGGCCAAAACATGTCCATTATGTTTGTTTAGTTCAATCTTATCTCAGATTTGCTTGATGCGTCCAGTCAACTACATGTCCAAATTACTTGACATATCTTTTCTTTTCTTATTTATGACAATATGTAAGTTCAACATTGATCCCGGCCCAGCTTACGGGTAGCTTGGAGCTTG
>JAGFNQ010007442.1:0-58887 GCA_024364735.1 Boesenbergia rotunda | reverse complement strand
CGAAATCCCCATGGCCTTGCAAACTCTTGGATTGTCAAATAATAGGACATATATCATGATCCTATCTTGTTTTCCTAACCTTGGACTCTAACTACAATGAGAGAGGTAAGTGATACCTCTCTCATGATCCTATCTTGGTTTTCCTAACCTTGGACTCTAACTACAATGGACTTTGCATCATGATCATAAGAGAGGTCTATGTTTTCTAACATTGTACTCGATTTGCATAAATTTATACTCCATTTGGGATGATTTGTACTCGATATCAGCCAATGTGTACCGAAATTGTATCAATTTGTACTCAAAATCCCCATGGCCTTGCAAACTCTTGGATTGTCAAATAATAGGGCATATATCATGATCCTATCTTGGTTTTCCTATCCTTGGACTCTAACTACAATGGACTTTGCATGGGATGATCATGAGAGAGGTAAGTGATACCTCTCTCATGATCCTATCTTGGTTTTCCTAACCTTGGACTCTAACTACAATGGACTTTGCATCATGATCATGAGAGAGGTATATGTTTTCTAACCTTGTACTCGATTTGCATAAATTTATACTCCAATTTGGGATGATCTGTACTCGATTCAGCCATGTGTACCGAAATTGCATCAATTTGTACTCAAAATCCCCATGGCCTTGCAAACTCTTGGATTGTCAAATAATAGGGCATATATCATGATCCTATCTTGGTTTTCCTAACCTTGGACTCTAACTACAATGGACTTTGCATCATGATCATGAGAGAGGTATAGGTTTCCTATCCTTGTACTCGATTTCATCAATATGTACTCAATTTGGGCTGATTTGTACTCGATTTCAGCCTATGTGTACCGAGATTGTATCAATTTGTACTCAAAATCTCCAATGGCCTTCCCACTCTTAGATAGTCAAATAATAGGGCATATATCATGATCCTATCTTGTTTTCCTAACCTTCGACTCAACTACAATGGACTTTGCATCAAGACCATGAGAGAGGTATAGGTTTCCTAACCTTGTACTCGATTTCGTCAATCTGTACTCAATTTCTGCTGATCTGTACTCAATTTCGGCTGAAATTCTGACAGCATCTCCTTTGTATATCCCACATATGTCATGCACATAAAGAGTACACAAATCATAACAATGAGTTTCATAACTGAACAAACATTTATTTTCATAACTGAACAAACATTCAGTTCATAACTGAACTCACACAATAAAGATTATATATCAAAAGCATTAAGCAACTCACAACCATAATTACATAACATTCAGCAACTCTCCATAACATTCAGTTTCATAACTCTCTCATGTTTTCCATATTTCAACAACAAAACATCCACTTTCCATAACATTCAGCAACTCACAACCATAATTACATAGGCTAAAGATGATGAAGATGAGAATATTTGCAGATACACCAACTTACAACAAATATACGTTTTCCACCAAAATTCATAATCACATGAGATTAGAAAAGTCTACTTCTTCATAATTCCATTTTCATCTGACAGAATAATTGCTGCCATGTGTGCCCGATACGCATCCATCTTTACCTCTTTTTCGTAATTCCATATTTCATCATCATCAAGCGCTAGACACTCAATCCACAAACAAGTAAAAACACCACAATCGAGTGTCTCGCCTTGGTGACGGCACTTTGTTTTCATTACTGTTATTTTACCAAGGTCAAAGCCTGAGAAATTTTTCATGTATCCAGCCAAAAATTCAGCCTGCAAATATTTATTCAGCTGTGAAATTTATGTTTTAAGAGTTATTGAAATACAAATGATGAAACTTACAAAAACTTTGGCTGTCCCGAAAGCAGCTGGATGTGGCTTGGAGTTCATGGTCTTGAATTTGCCTTCTCTTGTTGAATAGAATAATAGATACCAATGCCATCCATAGTTCAAGGGAAAAATAATATATCTGCATCTTGTAAATAAATCTTCATTGAGATGTTTTAATTGATTCCTTGTCACTGAAGTAAGTTTTCCAACAAATTCTTCATACTCTCCCTTCCGCAGCAATCGATTACTCCTATGTCCTTCCAATTTATGAAGGACTTCTCTCTACATGTAGAAATAGAGTCATATTTCTCATTGTAAACAAAAATTAAAGATTTCATTTGTAAGGTCAAAGAACACCACAAACCTGAACACCCATGTCCATGCCAAAAATTTCAAACCCTTTCTTGACACTTTGCTTTCTCATTATTCTCATGTAACAATCAATAATTTCGGATCCAACTGGATTACGAAATATGAATTCACAGAATTGGAGGCCATCAAGGACTACATCATCTTCCTCCCACACAACCACACTGTAAATTTGAAAATTATATAATATTTCACTATAAAGGACTAATATTCTAGAAAAGGAAACATGTACAAGATTAACATACTCTAACTTATCTCGAGAAAGATATTCTGTTACCATCTCTCGCTCTTCATCAGTTGCTTCTTCATATCCACAAAAATTTCTCGTTTCTCTATATTTATTCATCACATCCGCAACAGCATCCCTTCCAATTGTAGCAACATCTATAGTCTTCTCTCCCTATGTAGATAGATTTAAGAACACAAGAATAAAATAGAAACACGGTTAACAATAAATAAATAAAATTAACTCTATTTTACCGTTTCCAGCACTATTGGGTCTACAATTGATGCTAACACTTCTTTGCCTGCCTTCCTCCTACGTTTAGGTGTTGTACTCGGCGGCGTAACATATATTTCACTCTTTTTTTTCTTCATTCTGTCTGCCCTTGTCCTAACCGTCATTGCAATAGAGGACACAAATTGCTCTACTATATTCTTTTCAACCGGCACTTCAACAAACTCAGTCATTTCACCTTCAATGGAGTCTTTAACTTCAACTCTCTTGTTGTATTCTGACCCACTGATATCATCAGTCTGTGGATGTAGCTCACCAACAAACTCTTTCTCCATTGCTTCAGATTTGGCCCAACTTGTGCAGCAATCAATCCACCACATTTAACACATTCTGAGCCCTGAAAAAATTACAAGATTCTTGTAGCAAATAAATATTTTCTCAACTTCATTTAACAAAATACTTATTTAATGATAATATTACCGAAAAACTTGCTCGCCTATGATGAAACAGTATATCTTCATCCGAAAATGGTACAATGGATAACACCTTTTCACAATTAAAATTAAAAGGTCACTACAATTCATCATATTTGAGTATGTCTACTATAAAATATGAACTTACTTTACTATAGTCAATGGAATTCAATAACCTCTCCGCTAAATCAGGTTTGTTAGGTATCTTACTTTCCCCCCAACGGAACAACCTGGGAAAAGTATGTAGCGAACGTACTACTCCAAGAGAAGGTATTCTTTCATATACCCATCCCTAAATAAATAAATTTATTAGTATAACAGAACAAAACATAATAAAAGCATACTAAAAATACTCACCATCAATCCAACAGTTGAACCATCTAAATACTTCTTTCTGCTAACATCACCCTTTCCAATATATTTGAAAATTTGATTGCTCAAAAATCTATAAGCCGCATCTCCCCACGAATAATCAAAGAAGGTGGTCAGGTCATCAATGTATGGCATAATGAATCGAGGTGTTGAGTAGTTGGCCACAGGAAAAATGATACAATTAAACACTAAACAAATAAACATCCGAACAAAATCATCCACATCTGAGTTACTCTCTGATCCAGCTAAAGAGGATAGTCTATCATAGATTGCACTTCTGGTCACGTTGCCAACTTTCCCAGAGAAATACTGAGCAACAAATTTAGACTCCAAATTCACATCTAAATCAATTGGTTGCCCTGCATAACGTAAGCCAAGAACAATGGAAAACTCTGGTGATGTAAAGGGAACAACAATATTTTCACCAAACACAAATGAATGAGATTGCAACTGAAATCTTTTTAAAATTATATCAACTCTGGAGCTGCTGATCGCCAATTTGGGCATCTTAAGCCATATACCAAATGGAGTGTTTTGAATACTCTCCTTTTGCTTATCAGTCATTTTCGGTCCCACTTCATCCATCACAGCTCTAAAAAAAGTAGGTGAACACCGAAACTGAGTTTTTTGCCTACTGTTAACCTCTTTAGCATCTTTGTTATTCTTTGCTTCTTTCTTAGTCTTCACCATCTTTGATTCTGTTCAACCCTTACTCAAAATATCCAACACAATTTTAGTATTTAGACCATAAAGTAAACTGAAAATTAATCAAGTAAATATTTGCCTACTTACAAACAATAAACATTCAATTTAATAATAATAGAAAAAATTTAATATCATCATTAAACATGAACAATTGCCTATTTATCTATAGAAATGACAATTGCTGATAATTGCCTATTTACCTCCCTCTCACCACTTATCTATAATCAAGGAATTCTTAAATTTTTAAAGAATGATGCAAATAGTATTGATAAATTGAAATCTCATAGGAATAGTAACAATATACTCATAATAGGGCGAAGTTGTACTTAATCAATCACTAATCTTTGTTTAAACGATTAGGGAAATAAGAAAGATGATAATTAGAGAGTTCCGACTAATAGATAAAAAATCTACAAAAAAAATGCCTGGCTTCAACTCTATCTCCGGCGACAAAGCTTGATTCAGTCTCCTCGTGGTGGGTTGATGGATCTACACGGCTATAATCTTGCTTCACATTGTCTCGGGAAGAAATGGGGGAGAGGAAAATGGTCGACTTGCCTTGATTTCGCTGATTAGGGTTTACGAGATTAAGTCGTCAAGAAATTTGGGAAGAAGGAAACGCCGGAGAGGAAGCTGACTTGATTTCGCCGGTGAAGGACGCCGAGAATGTGTCGTCAAGAACTCGCGGGAGAAGGAAATTGAGGAGAGGAAGCTGGCTTGATTTCGCCGGTGAAGGACGCCGAGATTGTGTCGGGGGGAAAACGAAGCTGCGGGAGAAGAAATGCGGGAAAATCAAAAGCGGGAAAAGTAAGAAGGATATATTAGTAAATTTATGTATTGGGGAGTTAAAACTAAAAAATAGGGAGTTAAAACTTATGTTTCCTTACCTGGGGAGCGGACACAAAGGCAATTTTTGGAATAGGGATTTATCTCTAATTTACCGATTAAATATCACATAAATAATGAATATGATAATACATTATTAATTATTATAGTTAATTATCTTAAACGAGTTCTAACTAAACTCATTTAATTTTTAAATGAGTTTTTACCAAGCCAAATTTGAGTCGAGTTCCAGCTATTTGATTTTATTACGAGCCGAACTTAAGCTTAAGAACTAAATCTTGAATCAACTTGAGTCGAGCTCGTGCTTAGAGATAACGAACCGAGTCCAAATTCAAACCTTTTATTGTTCGGCTCCAGTTCAATTACACCCCTAATTGCCTCATTATCCAACTTCTTGATGTCCTTTTGTGGCCAAAAGGTAAAATTATCACCTCGGTGACTCCTTCAGGACAGTCTCACACTTCATAAAAGGAGATGAATTACGGAAGCCTTCGCTCAACAATAATAGCACATCGATTAAAAATCTATCTTAGAATTATTGATATCGATCTTAGACTTATTTATAATAAGGGAGTTAGTTTTTTGATGTCCTTATTATAATAAAAGGTTATTATGTTCATCTTGATGTTCATATATAGATTATACGACTTTTTACAAAAGGGCGCACGTGAGAATTATGAATTATCAAAAAGTGTACTGAGGTTTTATTTTTTCCAAAGGGCGTAGCAATTGAAGTGATCTTCCTCTTATACCCTTCTCGCCAAGAATTATCTTTCTCTTTCTCTTTCTCTTTCTCAGTTAGAATTCCGAGACATCTAAACCTACTTTTTCAAATTTTTCAATTTAAAATAATATATTATGAGAATCGACTAAAAACGTAAAGTAAACAAAGAAAAAATATTTCAGTTAAAAGAAACATTTCTTCCAGCGTGATGTTTTTTTTATATTTGATTAATATAAATTAATATATTAAATAATTTATTAATATACAAAAAAAACCTATCAAAAGATATGATTTCAGATTCAAACCCACGCAGGCCAAAAGTCATCTAATTTCAGGCCCTCCACTCAAAATTTTTTTCATTTTAAAAATATTTTTTATAATATTTAATCATGATTTATTAAATTAATTATTTATAAGGTAATCTTTTATATAATTCTACAAGTTGTGACAAAATCCTCTCATTTTATTGAAATATTCAGGTATGATCAAACACATGCTTACATTTGTTTAAACCTGAAATAAGAAGGTTCCATCTGAATACTATCTAAATATACAATGCATAGCAAAAATGGGTTCCTTGCAGACCATCAACTCATATTTTCAAAATTTGTTGCAATAAGACTTTTGTAGGTCCATCAGTGGGTACGACACAAGTGGCACGACATAAGAAAATTACTTTTAGTGGTAAGGACTAAGTTTTGATATCATAATTACCTTCTCCTAGCTTAACCCTGTTGGTGCAGGAAGTATCATATCGAACCTTGTTTTGATATTGGCAAAGGGTTCAAAGTTAAATATTATTGGTGATCTAACAATGTTACTCAAGTGTGCAAGAAAAGTCCTAGCGAAGGGCTGCTAGGCACCTGGCGAAGGACTGCCAGGAAACAAAGACCTAGCGAAGGATTGTTAGGCACCTGGCGAAGGACTGTCAGGTAACAAAGACCTAGCGAAGGACTGCTAAGCACCTGGCGAAGGACTGCCAGGGAACAATGACCTAGCGAAGGACTGCTAGGCACCTGGCGAAGGACTGCCAGGAAACAAAGATCTAGCGAATGACTGCTAGGCACCTGGCGAAGGACTGCTTGGTAACGAAGACCTGGCGAAGGACAGCTGGGCACATGGCGAAGGACTGCTGGACAAAAGTCCAACCGGAGGAGCCGGTTGGCGACAGGTAAATTCTCCTGAGAGGAGTAGGTGAGGACGCATTCTCCGTCGAGGGAACAGTAGACGTCGGTTCGACCTAGGGTTCCATTTTGGAGACCCAAAGTCAGAACCAAGACAGCTAAGACTGTATAAACCTAATATTTTATTGCTTTGTGTTGTTTTGGACTAACCTTGAATGCAGGATCGAAGGAATATGTTTCTGCAGCTTAGAACACCCCAAAGGAGAGGGGCAAGCAGCTGGCCAGGGCGCCCCCAAGGTCAAGGCAAAACAAGTTAAGCAAGAAAACGCTTCGGAAGCTTATGCTCCCGGGCGCCCACATGCTCCCGGGCGCCCCGGATGCTTAGGGCGCCTGGGTTCAAGCCAACGAAGTGAACCGACCGAGAAGCCAGCAAACCAAGTCAACAGGGGCGCCCCCAGCGTCCCGGGCGCCCCCACAGTCAAACCTCAGCCCTACTCAAGCGGGATAAGGTCTGACCGAGATTGTTGCGGATCGAAGGCCACGTAGAGGGCGCCCCCAATGTCCAGGGCGCCCTCAAGACTGCTATAAATAGCCCTCGACCCCCAAGGCTTCTCAACACATCTTTCCAACGCTACGACGCTCATCGACTCAAGCGCTCTGTTCCAGAATCCTTCCATCTCGAAATTGAAGCGCCGACGACGACCTTACGCACCGAAGTACGATCCATACTAGGCGTCAATCACGAAGAGTAACTCTGTTTTCCTTTACTGCAAAATTTCTGTACCATTCTCTGTAAAACACTTTGCGCATTATAGAATTGTCCGCAGTAAACGGTCAAAGACCGTGGGCCTTGGAGTAGGAGCCGACCGCGACTCCGAACCAAGTAAATCCTTGTGTTCGTGTCCTTCTTTGTGTTTGTAATTTTCGCTGCGTATTCTCTTAAAGGTGTATCCGAAAACGTTTTACGATATTTACCCCCCTCTATCGTTATTCTCAATCCAACAAGTGGTATCAGAGCGGGGTAGCTCAAATTTGGTACAACCACCAATTTGAGAGTTTTTTCGAATTTTCAAAATTTTTTTATCTTTCTTGTTAATCGAGTTTGGTGCAACACCACTCGATCTTTTTCGCCTTTTTCAATTTTGAATTCTTATTTTTTTACCATAAGTCAGAATTGACAAAACAATCCATTTTTGAAAATTTATCATTAATTTTTTTATCATTATTTTAATATTTTTTCTCGAAATTCGTGCTATCATAGTTCAAAAATTTTGTTAACTCTTAATCAGATTTTCAAAAAAAATAAATATTATTTTCCAAAACAAAATTTTTTTTTGTCACAAACTTTTTATTATTACTATTTTTTTCTGCATCGAAATTCGTGCAACATTTATCTTAGACTATTTTTTCTCTCTCCCACACTACTAATCCAAGACCAAGTCTTGGTACATATTTTGTTATTTCTTGTGTGTATGAGGTTTAAACTAAATGGCCAACCAAGAATGGAACAGTGCTCGTCCACCGCTCTTCTCTGGCGAAAATTTCAATTCCTGGAGAAGTCTAATGGAATCCCACTTGAAGGCCAATCTGGATGTGTGGTTGATAATCCAAACGGGATTCACATTCCCCACAGAAGATGGAACATTGATCGCCTGGGACAAATTGGTCGAACCAATGCTAAGGAAGATCGAGACTGATGCTAAGGCAACAGTAATCTTACAATGTAGCCTGACCAAAGAAGAATTGAAGCGGATCGGATCCTTCACCTGTGCCAAGGAGATGTGGGAAAAGCTAATCAATCTACACGAAGAAAGCTCCGATATTGAGATCTTAGAAGATTTTGCATTTTCGGCTCAGGCACAAGTAGCTGAGACAGACTCGACACCCGACGTCGAAATCGAACCAGAGTCAGACGACGAGTTTTCTGAGACAAAATCGGTAACTAATTTTGAATCATTTTCTGAATTAAGATTAAATAATCAAGCTGATACTGCAATGGTCGAGGAAGGTTTAGTTTTCATTGCAGGGAAAACTCCAAGAGAACTGCAAAAGTGGCCTCAACCAGTACCTGAGTCCGACTCAGACTCAGAATCTGACGACGAAGGAAGGGATCCTTGGAAACTGGTCTGGTTGGCTCGCGACCACTACAAAATGCCGAAGAAACAATCAAAAAGAGAGATGGGTAGAATCAAGGGGGAGATTCCCAACCGGGAATCAAAAGGTAAATTTACAGTATTTAAAAATCCAATATTTACCTTGAATAACATGATTAATTCGTATAAATTAGTTAAGGTCAATACGTTAGAAAACTTAATTCACAACCATGCTAATTTTAAAAACCCAGAGTTTTATTTCGATTATGATATAACTTAGATCATTTTTGTCTTGTTTGCTTTAATTGAGTGTTGTTTTTTATTTTATTTTTTTAAATTAGGATTGATTAGTTTAAGGACTAAAACAATTAACTGAAATTTGAACAACACAGTATTGGGTGGAGGTGAGATGATAGTACGTTAGAGAAGCCTTTTCTAATAAGGTCAAGTATACACTACTTGGTCTCTTTAGACTGGTGAAACTAGCTGAAGCTACCGATCTAAGACCCAAACTAGTTAGACCAGAATTTACCAAAAAGTAATTTTGAAGATGAAATTTCACTAAAAGGCTTTGTCTAGGAAAGGGTTGATGATCCAATAAGGCTACGGCCAAAGAAGGCCTTGTACCTCGCCAAGACCTGGAAGCCAATTTTTGAAATTCAAATTCAATTTACTTTTTGTTAAATTCGAATCTAACAGAAATTTTCAGTTAATTTTAGATTCAAATATCTCTTTTCAAAATAAATTTAAATTGGGTTTAAAAATTAATTTAACTTTTCAAAATTAATCATGGTCTTTTCAAACTAAATCTTTCTACTAAAACCTGTCTCACAAAACCCATAAGGTTAATATGTTTGATCACATAGAACTGGGTGAGATATCTAGGACCTAAGAGTATATACCACTATCCTCTTAAATAAAACTCAAAGTATTTTCAAAAGTTATTCAAAATTACTTCTAATTTTCAAATTAATTCAGCATCCTACTTTTTTATTCCTAACATTTTTTTAAAATTTCATGTCAAATATCATAATAAATAGAGTCTAGGGCCTGCTTTGATTTAGTTATTGATTAGTTAAACATAGTCAACTGAGTCAACCCTGGTCAAAACAGTCAATCCTAGTCAGCACTGAAATCCCTTAAGGCACTTAGATAAAGTCAGACGTGTCGGAAACAAAGGGTTTTTTTTGTTTTTTTTGTTTTTCCGAAAATAAAAATTTAGATTTTTTCAAAAATCTTATGCTCTAAAACTTATTATCATCTCAAAATAAGGTTTTCAAAAATTGATTCAAAACCTTCCTATACTACTATCTGTTTGAAAAATTATCATCATTTCAAAATATTTTTCGAAAACTGTGCTATCATTTCAAGTTATGTTTTTAAAAATTTATCTCCTTGAAAGTTATCATACTCAAAAGGTTGTTCAAAACTTTTTTTGATTTTGATAAACCCTAAAGACACAAAGGAGGTCTACTTAATGATCTACAAAGACTCCTAGGATGTGTCAAATTTAGGGGGAGTCTAAATCAAAAGAAATTATTTCTAACAAGTATTTTCTTTGGCAATTATCTTTGAAATTATTAAATAATTTTTTAATCTGAACTGAACCCTAAGAACTCAGAGGAAGAATACTTGTTGTCAACAAGCTTCCAAGGACTGTGTCAAGTTTAGGGGGAGGTCAAATTAAAAGAGTTATTAAACATTTCTAAATAATATGTTTCCATACACTATATTTTTAAAATTGTGTCGAAAACATATGTAATTTGTCTTACAAAATATTATTTTAAAATGTTTTTTTGGCTTATAAAATTATTTTTGAAATACCTTTTTGAAATAATATTTGCTTGAGTTTTGAGAATTTCCAAGACACTTAGGAAAATGTCCTTGTAGTTAACAAGGGTTCCTAGGATTGTGTTAGACTGGAAAAGAAACCTAGTCAAGTAAAATATTATGGTTTCAAAATGCATAACATTTTTTTTTAAAAGGTACTTATATTTTTCAAAAATGCATAATCTTCAAAAAATACTTATATTTTTCAAAAATACATAATCTTCAAAAGTACTTATATCTTCAAAAATGCATAATATCGTTCAAAAAGTACTTCTATATAATGTTTTCAAAAGTACTAATATTTTTCAAGGCAATAGTGTTCTAAGTGCGTGAATTTTCTAAAAGACTTGCCTACAAATATAATTTTTAAATACCTTTCAAAGTGAAGTTTTGCAATTTAAAGTTTTTGCTATGCTTTCAAGAATTATGCTAAGTATTTTTATATTTTCAAGACTCTTAAGCTTTGATACACAAATTTTAAAATTTCTTTCAAAATATATTTTTCAAAAGTTCTTTATTGATATATAGCCAAGGGGGAGAGTTGAAAAAGTGAAATTAAATTCTTCCTTAAACTTTTTTCCCTTTTTAATGAAAGTGTATCTTAGAAATGGTCTAAAATATAAGGAGAAGAGTTTCACATTAAGGGGGAGAGAAAGAAAGAGAAAAAGGAATTTTTTTTTCAAAAGTAAAGCAAAAGTTTCTAAGTATCTAAGTATTTCAATTTTTTAAGTGAAATTTTCCTTAGTAAACAAGATTTTTTTGGGGAAAAACTTGTCTAGAAATTTCTTAAGAATTATGTTTTTCAAAATGCACAAAGTGTTTCCAAGCAAATTCGTCTAAATGTGCAAAATTTTCTTTAGTAAACAAAATTTTTCCCAAAGTTGAATTTTTTTTTAGTTTAGCTTCAAGAATGGAAATTTTGCCTAAGTAAAATTTTTTTTAGGCCTTGTAAGTAAAAGTTTATTTCAAAATTTAGGCCTGCAAAACTTTTCATAATGGAAAATTATCTAAGTGTAAAAAGTTTTGATAGTGAAAATGCTTTTACTCTATTTTTGAAAAACACTTTGTCAAAAACATGAAACACTTAGAAAAACTCAAAAATCCCTATTAGATATGTTGTTCACCCATAAATATTTTTTTTGATATATGTCAAAGGGGGAGGAACGGTCAAAGTTAAGAGTTAAGTTAATTGTTGTTTAAGTTAATTGTTGTTTTATAACACAATTATTCAGGGGGAGTATGTGAATTTTTTTTTCAAAATTACATTGGGTTTAGACTTTATACTATTCAGATTTGTTATGTTTTATTGGTCTTAACCTTCTTGCTTAAACTGTTGTAATTTTTACTTAACTTTGAATTGTGTTGCCATAAATAAAAAAGGGGGAGATTGTTGGTGCAGGAAGCACCATATCGAACCTTGTTTTGATATTGGCAAAGGGTTCAAAGTTAAATATTATTGGTGATCTAACAATGTTACTCAAGTGTGCAGGAAAATTCCTAGCGAAAGGCTGCTAGGCACCTGGCGAAGGACTTCCAGGAAACAAAGACCTAGCGAAGGACTGCTAGGCACCTGGCGAAGGACTACTTGGTAACGAAGACCTGGCGAAGGACAGCTGGGCACCTACGAAGGACTGTTGGGCAAAAGTCCAACCGGAGGAGCCGGTTGGCGATAGGTAAATTCTCCTGAGAGGAGTAGGTGAGGACGCGTTCTCCATCGAGGGAACAGTAGGCGTCGGTTCGACCTAGGGTTCCATTTTGGAGACCCAAAGTCAGAACCAAGACAGCTAAGGCTGTATAAACCTAATATTTTATTGCTTTGTGTTGTTTTGGACTAACCTTGAATGCAGGACCGAAGGAATGTTTCTGCAGCTTTGAACGCCCCAAAGGAGAGGGGCAAGCAGCTGGGCAGGGCGCCCCCAGTGTCCCGGGCGCCCCCAAGGTCAAGGCAAAACAAGTTAAGCAAGAAAACGCTTCGGAAGCTTATGCTCCCGGGCACCCCCGTGCTCCCGGGCGCCCTGGGTTCAAGCCAACGAAGTGAACCGGCCGAGAAGCCAGCAAACCAAGTCAACCGGGGCGCCCCCAGCGTCCCGGGCGCCCCCACAGTCAAACCTCAGCCATACTCGAGTGGGATAAGGTCTGACCGAGATTGTTGTGGATCGAAGGCCACGTAGAGGGCGCCCCCAACGTCCAGGGCGCCCCCAGGACTGCTATAATTAGCCCTCGACCCCCAAGGCTTCTCAACACATCTTTCCAACGCTACGACGCTCTTCGACTCAAGCGCTCTGCTCCAGAATCCTTCCATCTCGAAATTGAAGCGCCGCCGCCGACCTTATGCACCGAAGTACGATCCATACCAGACGTCGATCACGAAGAGTAACTCTGTTTTCCTTTACTGCAAAATTTCTGTACCATTCTCTGTAAAACACTTTGCACATTATAGAATTGCTCGCAGTAAACGGTCAAGGACCGTGAGCCTTGGAGTAGGAGCCGACCGCGACTCCGAACCAAGTAAATCCTTGTGTTCATGTCCTTCTTTGTGTTTTTAATTTCCGCTGCATATTCTCTTAAAGGTTTATCCAAAAATGTTTTACGATATTCACCCCCCTCTATCGTTATTCTCGATCCAACAAACCCAACCTAGTGATATCAAGTATTAAGAAATTCAAATATCGTAGATTCATCGGTGTATTTTGGTGAAAACTCACTGATGGACCTAGAAAAGTCTAATTGCAATAATTTCATATATTATGAGTTTATGGTGTTGCAAAGACTCGAATTGTGCTATTCAATATGTATTTAGGGGCATTTGAGATGTTCTTGGAATGTGACACCTTAGCATTGTGCACAATATAGAATATCTCTCGGTGTATTTCCTGTGTGTGATTCTACCGAGAAAGTTGAATAATTTTAGCACTCCCTGGATATTTAAGGAAGGGGGAAAAAGTTGAAAAGAAATGAGTTTGGTGTAGTCCTAAACTTCATCCCCTGGAAAAATCAATTGGATTTCATTTCAGGTCCAAAGAAGGTCTGAAATAAATTGATTTCAGACCCTCTTTAGGCCTGAAATTTTTCATTTCAGGCCCTCTTTGGGTCTGAAATATTTTTGTTTCAGGCCCAAAAAGGGTCTAAATTTTTTTATTTCATGCCCAAAGATGACCTGAAATTTTATGGATATTTAGCTGTTTTCTTATGAGTTTTGATTTTCTGGAAGAATATAACAACGAGGTTATACTTTTTAGTTGTTTTCTTAAGAACAATTGCTTCATGTAATTTACTTTCATACAGATAGTTGGAGATGTGCATTGGTTATGTTATTGAATTATAATAGTTTTCCATATTAAACATCAGTTTCTAGCAAATATTTTCAGGCCAAAGAGGGCCTGAAATAAAAATATTTCAGGGCTAAAGAGAGTCTGAAATGAAAAATTTCAGGCCCAAAGAGGTTTTATCTGATTGTAATAGGACCTACAAAAGTCCTATTGTAACAAATTCTGAAAATATGAGTTGATGGTTTACAAGGAACCCAATTTTGCTATGTATTGTGTATTTAGGTAATATTCAGATGGAACCTTCTTATTTCAAGTTTAAATAAATGTAAGCATGTTTTGATCATATCTGAATATTTCAATAAAATGAGAGGATTTTGTCATAATTTGTAGAATTATATAAAAGATTACCCTATAAATAATTAATTTAATAAATCATGATTAAATATTATAAAAAATATTTTTAAAATAAAAAAATTTTGAGTGCACGTTGGGCCTGAAGTCATGACTTCATGTCCTGCGTGAGTTTAAATCTGAAATCACGTGTTTTGATAGGTTTTTTATATATTTATATATTATTTAATATATTAATTTATATTAATCAAATATAAAAAATATCTCTTTATATTTTTGAAATCATGCTGGAAGAGATGTTTCTGTTAACTGAAATATTTTTTCTTTGTTTACTTTACGGTTTTTAATCAATTTCCATAATATATTATTTTAAATTGAAAAGTCTAAAAAAACAGGTTCAGATATCTCGAAATTCTAACTGAGAAAGAGAAAGATAATTCTTGGCGGGAGGGGTATAAGAGGAAGATCACTTCAATCACTGCGTCCTTTGGTAAAAATGAAAACTCAATATATCTTTTGATAATTTTTAATTCTCACGTGCGCCTTTTGATAGATGAATCATGAGGTCAATTCTCCCATTTGATTAGTAGTAATACTGAATTGCTATTAAATCATTATAATACCGAAAGAATCCTTTACCAAAATTAGAACTTCTACTTCTTCATGGCAAAAATATAACTTTTATATTTTTCTTAATGTATTCAACTATTCCAACCAATTAATTTTAAAATAGTCGATTTGATTTTATTAACTTTTTTATTGATCATCAAAATAAATTAAAAAATATTTATGAAAGATAAATTAAAAATATTTATGAAAACTCATTCAAACGACTAACATTATTAAAATTGTCATTCTATTAAAAAAAATCATGTAATATATCGTAATTAGGATTTAACCCTTATATGCCGCAGCGTTCTTCTTGATGTCCTTGTACCATATAAATGAACCCCCAGAAATTGTACCTTATAAATGAAGTATGTTGTTACTCATTATATCTCCCATTATCTTATCAATTCTTCCATTTGATTGGTAGGTAATACTGAATTGCTATTCTCTCCTATTAGAGTTCGGTGTGATTTAAGCGAATCACGAAGGAAGACTGTCTGTTTTCAAAATTTGTTATTCTTATTGATAAAAGGTGATTCGCTCGTCTTCTGCTCTCCTGTCAATCTGTTTCAGGACCAACACGAAAGAAATAAATTACTGGAACTACTAGTTCGAATGATATGGATAGTACGTGAGTAGGACAGATACATTGGCTTGTCAAATTTTAAACTTTCAGATCTCATAATGGTTAACACTTATATATTAACTATCAATCCATTCTACGAGGAGAAATACAAATTTCAATTGCAAAATTTGTTACTTATGGTGCAATAATTCGTGTGGTGCAATAACAATGTATTTATGAGAAAGGATTAAAAATTAAATATTAATAAAAATAAAAATTTTAAAAGTCAACCTTCAAGATTGCATAAATTATGCTCTAGATTTATTCCTTAAGTGAATCAGGAAGGAAGACCATCTATTTTCCAAATTTGTTGGGCGAAATCAAAACACCTTAATTATAAAAATAAAATAAAAAAACTCATAGTTTTGCTGAAGGCTAAGGAACTACTAATATGTACTATTTTCTATTATTGATGTATCCCGAGCTATGGTGCAATGATAGAAGGACTAATTATTATTTTAGATATTTGTGATTTGATCACCAACTACGATGTATTTGTAAGAATTTTTCCTTCAAATGAGACGTTAATTCTGAAACGCTGAGCTTCTAGACCGCTCATCGCGAGCGTTTTCCGATTTACCTTAGCGGCCGATGGAAAATTTCTGTGGAGCCGAACCGGTGGCCCGAGGTTGAAAAAACCTCGTTAATTTTTTTTTTATTTCTAGTATTGAAGATTTTTAGATCATGATGCTGGAAATGCACTTGTAATTGAAAAGAAAAGTTACAATTAATAATGGAGTGTCACAGGAGTGCAAAATGAGACAGACCCTTAATCACGCAGGATTATGCATAACTTGTATTAAAGAATGTAAAATGTTTATAGTTGAATGTGTTTCCTGGCAACATCAAGCATTTTAAAGATAATTACATCGCATCAATTAGTCCCTCATCTCTTCCTGTGGCTGATCCTAAACAACAGCCTCTAATCCCTAGTGTCGAGACAACTACTGAAAAAAGAAGACAGCTAAAATGGAACCGTGTAAGCTTCTTCTTTAGCAATTGATGAGTGTGGAGCAGGTCTCTCACAAGAAACTCCAATAGGAGTGTGCACAATCTCTGCTTCATTTTAGGGCATTGCGAAGCGAGTTGTATGCATCGACACAAACCTTGAACTTTTCCTCTGCTATAGCCTGCAGTAACAAAAGATTATTCTCCTTCAAGGTGTTTTAACAATAGCCTCAATGTGAAACATAAAAGAGTAAAAAGTTCACAATTAGCACAAACACGAGAGTACCCACCAACGTGATCCCAAAAATGCATATAATAATGCAAAGCATTTTTGTCGTCAAGAAAAATAACCACAATGGAAAACCAAGTCCAGTTGTCTGCCATAGGATCTTGTGTAGTAAATTTATAGGTATACATTTCCTCTTAGCACTAAAAATTTAGGGGGTTTTAAATCAATTAGTCTTTGATGTTTATTGTGTTTCACTATGCCCTTTCAAGTTCATGTGTGCCATCATCTAGTCCAACAATCCGTAATCAATAAAGGTAGCAAGCGGTTCATTACATGTCTAAGGGTATTTATTTTTTTGTCATTTAGACAAAACAAATATATAATAAATTGAATAATGGTACTTCTCGCAACTTCTCAAAAAAATGAGTTCTTAATATCACACGAGAGGTTTAAGAGAAAGCATTAAGGTTATTGGTTTGATGGTGTGATAACTTGAATTCCTTTTGTAAACTATAGAAGACAAAATTGGACTAAGTGACTTGAAATCTGGAGATGCCCAGATTATTAAAAAAAAACATGACTTCTGCAAAGAAAATTTTCAAATGCATTTCAAATAAAACCCAAATGTACTAGTGCTAAATAATGAGAAGCAGACCTGAGAAGGGCCTCCATGCTTGTCAGGGTGCCACTTTAAAGCATGAGCATGAAAACTGGCAAGAGTAAGTCAGATATGAACTTATAGAATATCAGAAATTGCAAATGGAAACAAAGAAACTTAAAAATAAGTTAATTTTGTCTTGAAAGTAACTTACGCAGATTTGATACTATCTAGTGTCAAGGGACCGGTCAGTGGCAATCCCAGAACTCTTCTATGGGATTGCAAGCTTACATTAATTGATTCTTCTTCTTCTTCGAGATCACTTTCGTTCCATATCCGAGTCCTAGAGTTAGCCTTCTGTGAACAGTCTCTCCACTCAAATCCACCACAAAAATTATTGAAATGAAGTTTTTCGTCTGAATTAAAAGACCATGTAAAAGATCTTTGTCCACCAACTCTGCTGAACTTGGTACTAAGGTGCTCATAATCATCATCATCATCATCAAAGTTCTGCCCTCGTTGCCTATCTAAACAGCATGAAGATTGTTTGTTTATGCCAAGAATTATCTAAGGTAACAGAATGAATGCAAGGAAAGTAGACAATATGTTCAGATTACATAATAAATCTGCCAAACTGTAGCAACAACAATAATTGTTCCAGGCCAAGTTGCTGCAGATTCAGCTGTTCTTCACCTCCTTTCAATTACTTAGATTTCTCCCTTTTGTAGGGATTTAGCAGCTACTGCTTATCATTCTTTAAAAGCAAAAGAAAGTGTTCTGCACCACATTTCAATTACTTAGATTTCTCTGGAAACTAAGACATAGTTTATGTCTCATTTATGTAATTTATCCTTTGTTGTAATTCAATCTTGGAATTTAAATCGAGTACAAATTTTCAAATATATTTCTTTTCTCTAAATTAAACTCTAGATAATACAATCAACATTTTAACACAGTATTTTGATTCTGAAAACCTCATATTAGCCCTTGGTATTTAAATAATCGCACTGTGTAAAGCAAAGGTGAAACCAAGATTAAATTCCAGTAAGAACTTGTTGCAGAAAAGTAACTTACGCCTGTTTTTGCCATGTTTACTCTTCCAACAGTCTGATGCTCTTTGATATTTTGACTTCTCTTTACTATTTGGCCGTTGAATTTTGTTTGATTCACCCATATTGTCCTGCAACTTGAATTTTTTACTGCCTTTTCTGTTACCAAACCAAGCAATATCTTCGCCCTACAAATATTTCAATCATGACTCAAATAAGGCCAAAGTTAGATGAACCTAGCTGCTCTAAAAGAATGCATCAATAAAGAACATCCGCAATTACTGATGAAGAACATATTTGCATTATATTTCATATAAACTAGGTTAAGCACCTATCTGCTTTGAAGAGAATAATGTAATTACTAATGGAGGCATTATATGCAATCATAGTTCTGAAGATTGCTTTCAGTGAACCATTTTTGCAACTGCAGAAGAAGTGGTATCACTGATGGGATGCCAAGGATGTGTAGACAAAGTGACAATTGAATATTTGAAATTGGCCTGTTGTACCTGAATGTATTGCTTAGTGGAAGTTCCATTGAGCAAGATATTTCTAACAGCCGCCCTTGCATCTGATCGCTTTAGACGGACTGAAAACCTGATTTGATTCTGTTAATGGACAGATTGTTACAGAGTTAAATACATGTATGTATGTATAATAAGTCAAGTGTAACCCAAGTATTGTGATTTGTTAGATCAAGCGAATAATTGACTCTTTTAGATAGATAAGCTTCAATATGCATTTGCCATATGTAAGCGAAAAAAATGAGTTTGCAACAGTCAAACGGGATGCATCTTTGCAAATTCCAATTCCACGGAAGTCAAGTGTTTCAGCAGGCAAATTATACATGTACAGCTTTAGCATGCAACTCATACTATTCAGTTCTGTTTTTCTTCCTTAATCTCCATTTATTTACGGATGCTAAAAGGAGGAGATAACACTGGGAATATATCAGCATGTTTGAAGGTTAGAGATATCGTACAAAAAGCCTTGAAAAATATATATTTTTGGCAATGAAGCAATTTATACAAACCCAATGTTGACCAAAAATTGAGGACCTTTTCTCTTCTCTCTCAGATTCAGAATTTCGTGTAAAAACCAGCGCCAAATGCCCAAACAAACAAGCAGGAAAAGAAAAATAAACCTCATGCAGACACTAAAGCCGAGAGGAGTTCAACCACCGACCTCGCTCTCTGATCGATCGGAGCTGCGCCTGGAGAGGGAGGTCGGAGAGGAATGGAACAGGTCACAACGGATCGGCGGCAGCCGAGGGCTCCATGCCCGTGATCTGAGCACGTTCCTGTAGATATATGCACTCATCTCTAAAGGAATTAAGCACTCTCTCCGCTCTCTACCTCCGTATAGAGCATTCGTGAGATCGCCGGAGGTAGGAGGACGCTTAACGAAGTCGCATCGCCCGGCGACTAGGGGAAACAAAAACTCCTCTCCTTGAATTTAGGGTTCATCTTCCAGACTGTCTTTGCATCAGGCCACTTGGGCCGAGATGGACTACTTGGGCCTAAATGGGACAATATCCAACAACAATTTTATATTCTGAGTCTCAAAGAAAAGAGATGCTAACATCAATCTAGATTATTATTTTTATTAAACTTCTTAGTTTGCTATGAAAGTTGGACTTTTATATTTTGAAATACTTTTTTGGGCGACTCCAAGTTTTAGTATTTGTTGGATATGCATTTTACATTCTCCTTTTTTCCAATTTGTGTATGTAAATCTTGCGCTTTTATTGTTAAATGATGATTTATGATTATTAGTTTGTGGTATATTTTATCCCTTTCCTAATATTTATTGACATTATCATCTATAATTTCTAACTTTTCTAATCTAGGGACTAGATTGTTTATATTTGTTTGGGTAGATATTAATTGCACTATCTTTGCTAGTGTTTAATTTCTAACTTTTCTAATCTAGGGACTAGATTGTTTATATTTGTTTGGGTAGATATTAATTGCACTATCTTTGCTAGTGTTAGAAAATTGACTGGTATTTCTAAGTAATTGAATAAATCCTAAAAGATCAAGGGATCCAAAAGATTATATTCTTGTAGGGTTTGGATTGTCGTTTTATAAGAGATATCCATAGTCAAGAGTTGGTACAAGAATTTTTATCCTTACACTAACAGTCTGAGTCTTTGGCTAAAGTTATGAGCTTGGGTAATATTGTAGTAGGAGGAGGTGAACAATGAACAAGAAGATTTGTCGGAGGGGACCATGCTTATGCACAGTGGAAGGATAGTCAGAGACAATAGGGGAGAGGATAGGAGTAGAAAGAAAAAGGGCATAATCTTTGGTAAGGAGAAGACCATGATCGGATTGAACCAAAAAATTAAGGCTAAGGATAAGATATATATTGGAGTGTAAAAGGGATTTTATCCAATGTTTGAAGAGGAAAAGAGGTGGATTGAAAGTATCACAATTGGAGTAAAAACGAGGATGGGCATTGTCAAACTTCGAATTGGTGAGTGTTTTGCCGTCAAATTACGTGCTAACCAAAGGATGAGTAGCAGTTTTGATAAATATAAAAGGTAATACTGATAAAAAAGTTGTTTCAAAACTCCCCTTCGATTTCCTCAACTACACTTTCCTCATCAACTTCATCGATAAATTTCCTCGGTGCCGCCTCGCCTCACTTACTTGCGGTCGTTCATCTACAGTGTATGCCCCGATGTACATGCTCACATTCTTTTAACTCTCTGCTATTGTCTCATCTTATTATTTAGGGTTTATATTTATGTGTCAATTTAGTTCTTATTCGTAGGGATTTTTACACCTTCCTCCTCCATCCAAATCTCATTGTTATGGTTGTTGATGTAGTCTGCCCCTGATTGTTATTTTGGTGTTGACACAGATTTAAGTTTAGGTTAGTAAGATAAGTTCGGCTTAAGTCCTGGTCCGGGACTGGGCATGAATCTCGATGAGTGAAGCCGGGTGACGAAAACCCCGGTGAGTGAAGCCGGGTCCAGGTGAGTAAAGCCGAGTCCCGGTGAGTGAAGCCGGGTTATGGAAATCCCAGTGAGTAAAGTCGGGTCCCGGTGAGTGAAGCCGGGTGATGGAAACCCCGGTGAGTGAAGTTGGGTCATGGCGAGTGAAGCTGGGTGACTGAAACCCTGGTGAGAGAAGCCAGGCCCTAGCTAGGAAAGCTAGGTTGAACAAAGTCCCGGTGAGTGAAGCTGGGCATGAAGTCTTGGTTCGGGGGACTGAGCATTGAGTGTATTGGTCGGAGAGGGCACGTGAGCTCTTTCTCCGGGACCAGAATGGGTTAGAGAAGGCTAGGGAGCCTGTTCTCTGGACTTAGGGTTGAATTGGTCGGAGCTGGATCGGTCTGGAGACCGATCAGGGTGTTGGCACAAACTCCTTGTTATGGATCGGTCTAGTGACCGATCCAGGAAAATCTGATCGTTCTGGTGAACGATCAGAAAGAGAACAAAATCATTCTATTTAGCTCCTGATCGTTCTGGTGAACGATCAGGGAAAGAACAAAATGCTTCTGTTCGGTCTCTGATCGTTCTGGTGAACGATCAGAGAAGGGGACAGTAGGTTTCTGGAGAAACCCTTGATCGGTCACCATGACCGATCAAAGGCCTCCTAGACCGATCAGGATGGGTCTTGATTGGTCCAGAGGTGGTCTGATCGGTCACTGAGACCGATCAGGGCACAACCTGATCGGTCAGGTGACCGATCAGGCCAGGGATTCACAGAAAGTTGGAGGAAACTCCAGCAATGCTCTGGATTGATCTCCGTGACCGATCCACATCCCTGATCGGTCAGTGTGACCAATCAGGGAGTCACTGGATCAATCAGGAGCTTACCTGATCGATCAGGGACTTCACTGATCGGTCTGATGACCAATCAATGTCTGATAACTTTAATTCAAATCCGCTGACATTAAGTAGCAACATTAAGTTCATGAGAAATAAGTCCATAAGTAAGAGTAAAGACAACAGTAGGATCGTTTTGCCAAGTCACTGCCACACACACACATGCCCTCCTGCTGCTTCCCCTTTAGTTTGATCTGCAACATAAGAAGGTAGACTATAAGCATAAAATGCTTAGTAAGCACCTTGCTTACTCACAAAATCCGTACATCACATATAAGTAGAAATCTACATCATTTGACATAAATATATAACATGAATAAATACTTAAAGCATTTAAAGCACATAAGCATAAACACTTAAACATGAATATGTGTGTCGTTATTAAGGACATATGACATGAGCAAGTACTTAAAGCACTTAACATTCGCATAATCTTTAAAACATAATCATGTGCATAAACATTAGACATAGCATATGCAATATCATTAAACATAAACATGTGCATAAACATTAAACATAGCATATGCAATATCATTAAACATAAACATGTGCATAAACATTAAGCATAGCATATGCAATATCATTAAACATAAACTTGTGCATAAACATTAAACATAGCATATGCAATATCATTAAACATAAACATGTGCATAAACATTAAGCATAGCATATGCAATATCATTAAACATAAACTTGTGCATAAACATTAAACATAGCATATGCAATATCATTAAACATAAACATGTGCATAAACATTAAGGATGCTCTTTGAAAAATATATATAATATAATACTTGAACATTAACATATCATCATCATTGGGATCCCTGGCTTGTACTCATTCATCATTTGCGCGCATCCCTTAGTAGAGTACGAGGTAGCTAATCCCGGCCTACTAAGGTACTAGGCAACCTTGGCACCTAGGGACAACTACGGTAGTCTAGAATCGGGGCCTTACTTAGGAGCCCATCCCTTGGACCATTTTCAAGATCCGGTACAAGCCAATACATAAAGTAAAATTGCATACATGATTCCTTTTCTTTCCATAGCAATTTCATTCGTCATTTCTTTTCTTTTCTTAGAAATTGCTCTTTAGACATTCTTTTATTCATAATGTCATACATGTCATGGGCATACATTCAAAACATAAATATCATCATAACTTTCAAGCATGAATCATGGCATGGAGAAAACATAATTTCATGGTAAGAAAATTTATAACATGTCAACTTATCATTCATGATTCACAAAACACATAATGTTCAATTTAAACTAAAGGTAATACATCTAGGGAACTTGTTTCATTTTTTTCAACTATCATGTCATAATGAGGCATGGATACCTTTAATTCAACCATAATTCAACATATACTCTACTGATCAAAACATTTAGATAGGGTGATCATGGCATAAAAACATAACACAACATCACACAACTCATACAACATGCATACATTGAATATCCTACTATAAAGTGTTGGGACCGGGTGCATGTTGACATGGATGCGGGTTCGTAATTTAAAATTTTAATTACGTGCAGCGGAAGATTTAGCATAAATAATTTCTCAAATTATCTAACCACACATCTAGCATGCAACCTTATGCTGTGTGGACATGATCATATATTTGAAATTTTGCAGGAAGTAAACTAATTTACTTAATACCTCGCGTAACTCGAAGAAAGGGACGAGATCCAACCGTAGCGTCCCTTGGAAGCTCCGCCTCGATTCGCGTCCACGCCGAGTTTTCTTCGGGATGACTTCGCAAAGCCACGAGTTTCGTGCCGACAAGAACTACTAGATTCTCCAAAGGCACGACAAGAATACCAAGAGAGTGATGGAAAATTAACCACCAAATGAAGAACGAAATCAAGATTCCGGGAGGAAGGAAGGAGTTGCGCCCGCTTCTTCTTCTTCTTCGGTAGCTTCTCGGTGGAGGAGGCTCAAGGCAACCAAAGGGAAGGCCTCTAGGGCCGACGCCACTAGAGGAGGGAGAGGGAGAGAAGGAGAGGGAGAGAGGCTAGGCAAGAATCCTTGATCTCTTGGATTAAGAATCAAGCCTTGCCTTGGTTCCTTTATATAGTAGTCTCTCAATCGCCAAGTCTCCTTTTTATGGAATAAATTTTCATAAGAAATTTATCATATAAATTTTTCTATGAATTATTCCATCATGCCAAGTTTTTATCATAATTTAATTTATAATAAAAACAACCATGTCTCCCTTTTCTTATGGAAAGAAATTTCTTTATATAAATTTCTTTATATAAATTTTTTTATCATGGTAAATCAATCTATTATTGATTTTATAAAATAAACCAATCCATGGTTCATTTTAATTTCTATGAAAAATAAATCCCTTTATATAAATTTCTTTATCCATAATTTTATAAAACAAACCACGCTCGGTTTATTTTATAATTTGAACCAAACAATTTGGTTCTCCCCTTTTAATGTGGCCGGCCAAACAAAGAGGGTGGGGACCCTCTTTGGCCGGCCAAATCCAAGCCATGACCTCACGAATTAAACTCATTTAATTCATCCAATAAGTCTTCAAAAGACTTAGCCATTTTATGCTTCCGATGCGTCTCTAAAAAATTCAGATTCGACTTATCTCTCTTGATCGGAAAATCTAATTTTCAACTCGTTTTAAATCCCTCGGATCACTCTTAGTCCGTGTGACTAAATAGGCTTTCGATTTATGTTGGCCGTCTATAATCAACCAATTATAGAACGATCATGAGTGGCACCTAGTAGTACATCATGATCCCCAATTAATCGAAAGATCAACGGTTGACCTCAGAAATAATTCTGAAACCCTTCAGCAGCTTTAATGAATCGTGCCTCATTCCCTTCACCATCTTATACCCACTTGGTTCAGGACACGGTCTATGTGTGTCAGTCCCCACTAGACTGACTACGTCACACCTAGCCCAAGTAATGTCTTTCTCGTCCAACGGATTCTAATTACTCTCATGTATTTAAGAGATTCATACTCTGAACATGTCATGCTCTGGCCAGAGGCTTCGAGTAACAATCCGACGATAGGCCTTGGGTATACATCTCCTCGCAAGGAGTGGTGAATCCTTTGTAGGCTGTTCAAACATCTTCGGGCACTTCGGCTTATACCCAATCATCCTGGGTCCACACCTCCTTGGAGATGCTTGCTTAAGATGTCAAAGTATAAGTCTTCATGACCAAGATGACTTGAACACCGCAAGTCAAAGAAACATCGCACTTAAGCTGCAGTAAGAACTTCATTGACATATCTATATGTAGATTACCATATGAAGTTTTACAGCTAGTCACTCCAATGAACTAGTTCCCTTAACTAGCATTCATGTTTATCTCCGGACATCCCAATGTCACCAGCCAGTAAGAATCAGCTGATTAGAGAATAACCCATGCTAGTCTCAACAGAATTGATAGTGTCCGTATTTATCAATTCATCGACTAGGGACAATTTCAATACTTCACAATTGCACATGTAGAGATAATCACTAGTTGTGAATTCATCACAAATTCTCTCATGCTGTGAATTGTATTGCGGACATTCAGTAAATGAGTTTAAGATCTCAATCAAATACACGAACATGTATACTCAAATAGTGAATATTCATTCATTAAAGTAAATGATTACAATCATAAGGCGATTGCCTTAGGACACTTCTCTTATATTACTAACACAAAGGGACATTATCAAGTGAGGTAGTGATCTTAACCCATCCTAAATCCCAATTTAAGAAACTGATCAGAAATTTCTAAGGTTCATATCAACATGAAAATGACAAAAACAAAAGCAATTGATTCATACAACATGCATATAATACATACTCTAACACTAGGAAGCATTAGCAAGTAACATGACATTTTTAACTCATTTTTTTATCCTTATTTAGGGTATTAATCGAAGATGTTCAGAGGGAAAATATGACCTTAAATATATATATAACCCTCAAACAAACATTAACAAGGAATTAAAAACCATTAGCTAGTCAAAAAGAACTCAAACATCTTCTTATGGCCAAAAAGTCTATGGTTTCTTGAGAGTCTTGGCCTAAACTTTTAAGGGTCTTTTTGCTTCATCTTTTTTTTTCATCATAACTTATAACTTAACATCAAGAAAATATTGGAGTCATTAGATAGCATCAAACACAAACCTAGGCCCTAAAACTCATGTTGGCCGAAACTTGCTCATAGGGAAAAGCTTCACGATTTTAGCAACACATCGCAAGAACATACAAGAACATGAACAAAACATATATGAACTATTATGTTGTAGGTGAGGGGAGTCTTACCCTTGTGCTAAAGATTTCCAAACAATATATATCGCCTAGAAGGAGAAAGAAGAACTTCTTGCTCCTTGGCTCTTCCTTTGCTTCACAAACACAAAGCCTTCACTAGATCTTCTTGGAGAGATTTTTTTTTTTTTTTTGATGGAGAGAGGGCTTGGTGGTTTCGGCAATGAGAAGGAGGAGGGATGCCTTATGGCTTTTTTTTTCCCTCATCTTTTTATAGTAAATGAAGAGGTATGCCTCTTCACTTTCCATGGTGACTCCTTTACCTTCCATGATGACTCTTCATCCTCCATGGTGCCTTTTCATCTCCCTTATCCTTACACCTATTTACAATTTCCTTTATCCTCCTAATAGCACTCCCTTGCTAGGTGAATTGGTTACATATGCATACTTAAAGCTTAGAACATCTCTAAGTTCCAAGGTTAGCACCTACCTCATTTCATTTTTTTTATATATTCTTTTACAAGCCCATCTAAAGTAAGATGTAAGACCCATTATATGATGTGTTATTTCTTTTATCCTCATGGGGCCCATTAGATAACTAACAAGTGCTATTTAAGACCCATTAGGAATTTCCACCATTTAGAGCCCATATAAGGCCTATTAACACTTACACTAAAATTCCCACAACTCTAACTATTATTCATGAATCATACTCAATATGACTATTATTCATGTAATTATACTCAATATTAGTGATAATATTGAAGGGAATTTTAGTGGGGTGTTACAATCGAGTTCCCTTCCGGTTGTCCGAAGGATTTGCCGGAAACCTCCTTCGTGGAGGACGAGGACTGGCCGGGCGATGTTCCAGCAGGGGCATGGCAAGAGAGCTCCGATGGCAGCAGAAGTTTCGGCGAGTAGTGGATGCGAACTATTATCCTCCCCTCTTCTATCCCCCTGAGCCTTTATATAGGCTGGATAATCGATAAGGACTGGGCCCCCGCTGCCAGCGGGTCCATTTGCAAGCCTCTGACAGCAGACAAGAAGGTGACCGAGCTCATCCTAGTACTGTGTAGCCCCCTGACCTAGGGGTACGATCACCCATCTTTCATAACTGCATGTCGATTGAAGGGGCTAGCGCAACCTTATTGTCTCCTAGTGTAAATATGGAGGTACGACCGCCAACCCTCCATAAATGTGCATCACCTCAGCAGGTCCACTTTGTCCTGTTGTCTGATGGGGAGGTATGCTTGGTCTTTCACATTTCGAAAGACACTAGGGTATGCCCCTAATGGCTCGCAAATCCATGAGTCCGACCGACTTTCTAGTTTCAACCGATCGGATGCCCATGACTAGTCAGTTGGCCGCTCATGGTACACCTACCCTCTAGGTATTGGCCAGGCCAGCGGGGCGGCACCTATGTGAGTTAGGGATCTAGCCTGGTCGTTGGGCACCTCAGTCCGACTGACAGGAGAACCCCTCAAGTTAGCCGACCGGAGAACACCTCAAGCCAGTCGGCCTGACTGATCTACCCTCAGATTGTCCCCTGACTGACCACTCGATTCTATAAGCTCTGCCGGGGGTTATACCTTCATAAACACCCTGCCCGAACGAGTCCATATCCTCATCTAGATTATCCCGGATCATCCCAAATCATCTGTAATTGTGGCGCATTGCTTGCTGGTGACATTTCTGTGGGAATCTTGCAAATTGCATTGGGTATTCTTTGTACCTTAATAGTGTATTCGTTGGAAGACTGAGTCAAGCGTGGAACTATTACCGTGTAGGAAAAATTTGAAGCCTAAAATTTATCACTGAGACAACTAGCTATCTCGACTCAATTTAGAGAAGAGCAATGATAGACAACGTGAAATTTTAACATGAAACTCAACGTGAATGACGTGACATTTTTTTTTGTACACGTCCGATTATCGTTTAGATACCGCCAGCGGCATCCGACCGCCTCCCTCTCCCAAACCAAACTATACTCTGGGAGGCACAATAAATTCATCAAAAATCACTATAATTAAAATATCACATCATTCATGCTAAATTTCATATTAAAATTTCACGCAGTCTATTATTTTTCAAAACAAAAATTTTCCCCCTCCGTTAACAAAAACAGGAAATTATTATTTTTATACTCTGTATGGTGTTTACTTAATTGACGGAAATAAAAATTACTAAAAGATTTTCACAATAGAAAATTTGTTCCTATTTACTTCATTAAAAAAAGGTTGATTTAGTTTTCTTTCAATTGTTTTTTAAATAGACAGATAAATTTATGAATCAACTTACGAATTGCTTTTTGATTTAATTTTTTTTAATCCGTCCCAATAGGATGGGAATCAATTTCCTTCCTCTCAATGTGTGTCAATTCCGTAGTTAAATTTCTCCCGACCTCCTAATCGAGCTTAGCATGACAACGGATGGCCACCACGTGCCATCGCGATCAAAGGCTCCTTCCGAGGTCGCCTCGTGCGGCCGCTGCCGATGTCCCTGTGTACGCGAGGCCGCCTCGCGCAACAGGCATGACTCGCCTTGTCCTATGGCCCCGCGTGTTCATAGTCGCCTTGGGTGGCCCCTCGCGCATCAGGCGCATGAGAATATTAGATCCCCTCGCCCGGCGGGGGACCCTGCGCGAAGCCGAGTTCTTCCTTTGTCTTTTCCCATTATCAATTTTGTTAATTTCTGATCAATGTGGGGATGATATGAACATATCACATCCAACTTAAACCTACGTGATAATGCAGAATATACTTAGGAAGAGAAAGATAATGTAATTAAGTTGGGTGTTGATTTTTAGAAATTATAATAGTTATTAAATTAAAAGATGATAACATTAATACAAGACGGTCCATAGGGGCAGAGATCCTCTAGTCTCAAAATCCCTGATCTACAATAAAATTGCGGCTGGATCGTGATTACGATCCGGCCGCAATTTGTTTCAATCCCCTTTAGGGTTCACCGTGCCCCTCAGGTTATAGTTTGGGTTCGGACGGGTGGCCGGAGGCCACCCAACGACCTAAACCCTAAATCTAAAACCCTAAACCCTAAATCTTAAATCCGAATTTAGGGTTTAGGCCGTTGGGTGGCCTCCGGCCACCCGCCGAAACCCAAACTATAACCTGAGGGGTACGGTGAATCCTAGAGGGGATTAGAACAAATTGCGGTCGGATCACAATCACGATCCGGTCGCAATTTTAGTATGGACTAGGAATGAACTAGAAATTTTGGATTAGAGAATTTCTGCCCGGTCCATAGAGCCGGTCTCTCGATTGGATATGGATTGATAAATTGCGAGGGCATTTGATCCTAACATCTTTTTTCATAAAAAAGTAAGTATTTAATGAAATATTTTATATTTATTTAAAATTAATTTTAACATTTATTAGAATAATTATTTATGTAAGTATCAATTGTACCAAGATGAACAGGAGTAGCACCATAATAATTGTGTATGCATGTAAAAGAAAAAGTAAGAGAGAGAGAGAGAAAATTGAATGCATATAGCAAAGATGAAAAAAAAAAGGGTCAAATTTAATATAGGGTAAAACAAAATGGTACCTTTTGGATATTTTCGAAATTTAGGATGATGAGTTTTAAATTCTGGAGGCATCCTTTAGTAAATCATGAAAACTGACAGTATGCCCTCCGCGGGCTAAATAAGGAGGTCGGAGCTTCCATAGAGGATTCTTATCCCTTATCCTATTTATCGACGATGATCAACGAATCGTTCGATCATCGATTGGATATTATCGGCGGTCGGCCGATAATCGTCTCGAATAAAATTATACCCTAGACTATATACTGAGAGGTACGGTGAACCCGTCGGTTATCGTCGCAATTGCGATCTTATCGTATTCACCGTCGAATCTGACAAGATTATAATACGACGATTCCGATTAATTTACCGTTATCTTAAGATATCGTTTGATTCGGAACGACGATTAAAAATTATCAACAATGTATGATCGTCGATCGGACGACTCATCGATGAATGTGAGATAAGCGGAACAGAGATCATTCCCATCTGCTAAATAAGTTGGCCAGTGTACCACATGAGATTGAAGTTCATAATTGATAGGACGTGAACCCCGTCAATGTAAGTTGTTCCTTTTATGTCGGTTTTACGATGGACTGACCAATCCATTTAATTCCTCTTTCTTTTGTTTTCACCGCTGACTCAATCATTTTATCTTCACCGTATTGACATGGTCAATATTCCGTTAAAATCGAACCGAAATTATGTTATCATATTGAATCATTTTTTTTTAATAAATCAGACCGAATCGAATTTATACAAAAATTAAACAAAGCGAATCGATATTTTATCGATTAATTTAATTTTTGACTGAATTTATCGGATTAACTGAACTAATAAAAAATTCAAATAAAATCTGATTTTTTAATAAAATTTTTTAATACTAAAAATTCAATTTAATTAATTGATTCAGTTTAATTGAACAAGAAATTTAAAAATCGAAATTGAAATAAATTAATCAATATTTTTTTAAAAAATAAATTTCTTAATAAATAAAATAAATTTTTAAAATTTAATTTATTTATTTAATTTAATCGAATTTTTAATTAATATTGTCTAACATAAATTCTTTTTCAAATATTTATGACATTTTACTATTTTAGTGGAGCGTTAATGGCAAATTTACTAATGTAATCATCTTTCACAAAAATAAAAGAAAAAAAAGACAAAAGAAAAGAAAGATAAAAGATAAAAGAAGAAAAGACGTTTCACTTTTGGCAAGTCGGTCCTTTTTGGTAAACCCGGCTGAATCCTTCTGTTACTTCCAGTTGTCCCACCTTCCCTCGGACGAGCGACAGCGTGCGCCATTTATGGGTAAATAAAATTCAGGTAAGAATAATCACGTCGCATCATTATGAATAAAAATAATAGCATGCGCTGGAAGCCAAACGCCGCTGGAAACAGCGGGATTGACTCGCAGCTCGCGCCACTCCCACACTCGCTTAAATTTACACTTCGATCCCTCTTTTCTTACCATCTTGCTCAGCGGAGCAGCCGGGAAGAGCGATCGCAGGGCGACGGCGAGTGTACGGATCATGGGAGCCTGCGCGACGAAGCCCAGGACGCAAGCGGACGCCCCGCTGCTGCCGGATCCGCCCGCGGAGGACGGCGTCGAGGAACAAGAAGACGGCCTAGGATCGGCGCCAGACGAGAGTCGCCGGAAATCGCTAGGCGACTTGTTCAAGGTGCGGTACCGTTATCTCTCTGTCAGAACCTCCCCTTTTTGGCCGAAAGGGAAGGGAAAAAGTTGGATTCATTTTTTTCTTTGGATCGCCATTAATTGGGGGGAAAAGTGGTTGATTTGCGCATAAACATCGATCCCTCTGCTTTTTGGTATTTAGGGCACAGTTTTTCATCGGCAACGCCACTGGTTGGTAACTAGCTCCACTCGCATGGCGAAAACAACAAGACAAAATGCATATCATTTGGATGTCAGTGATTGCATTTATTTCGTCAGGCAAGATCACATGCTTGCGAATTATTGGTTCTCTCTCTGCATTGGGAAACAATAGGATGATCTGAAAGTATGCTAATTATTGTCAAAATATTTAAGATATATGATCTAGATCGAGGAGCATGCTTCTTTATCTTAACCTTCTTTCAGTTTGATCGATATAAATATTCTCTTTTTTTTTTTTGGTACTAGTTTAACTCCGCCTGTGACGACCTAGTCATGGCCGGTCCCAAGCCCGGATAAAGGAGGAGGGTTGCGTTAGGTTGCCAGCCAGCGTAAAAAAAACTATGGCAAATACTCAATGAATGGATCCATTAACAAGCCGACCCCACCTAGTGGGATAAGGCTTTGTTGTTGTTGTTGTTGTTGTTGTTGTTGTTTTTTTTGGTACTAGTTTCTCAATTTTCTGGTTTTTCTGCTTCTCTTCTAACCAAAGAAACAATGGAACTCACGAAGAACACCTCATTCGATCATTCTACAAATGGTCAACATTGTGCCCCCACGGGCTGGATCGGATGGTAAGGTGCCTGCCGCTTGAATCGGAGGTCTTAGGGTCGAGGGTCGCAGGTTGCGCACAGGGATAAAACCCTGGTTTGTTGGCATTAAATTCCCTCGACCCCAGACGCCTCACCACACCAGTGATAACCGTGATTTACCTCCTCCGTGTTGGTCCTGAGGCGGGCTGGCGGGGGCGTTGGGGCGAGCGTTTCGCCTTTTTTGAACAAATGGTCAACATTGTTCTTGATGGTGTACTATTTTATACCGCTCACGTTGTCAATTTAAACAGAATAGAGAAACCATTTTGCATTTTGTGTTTGTAAGATCCTTAAGTTCAGGTTGTTCGTGTCTGGAACTCTCATCACACATTGACAGAATACATGTTTTCTCCACCCCTCATTTCCTGCGACATCCGGGAATACGATATTTCATATGAATATATAAACTCAGCAAATACGATAACCTCTACTGTATGGAAAGCTGTCATCGATTGCAACTGATTCAGTACTGAAAATAATAAGGTGATTCTTGATAATTGGGTTAGGTCATTTACACAGAATGTATAGAGTTTGTATAGTTGACTCAAGCTATACTATTAAATATAAGTAAAAATATAAATCCTCACCTTATTACATGTCATTATAAACATTCATAGCTAGTGCTATTTAACTCATCAATACTATATTATTTTTGTGATCTTTCAATTGTATAATGTGGGCATTACCAATGTTCTCTCCTTTTCAATCTTTTTCAAGTTTAAAGGGCCTAAAAATACTCTGCAAGGTCTCTAGTTTTTTTTTTTTTTGACCTTTCTTGCTCAAGATCTCATAAAGGGAAAAACTTTGCTCTCATCGCGAAAATCACTTCTGGTTAAATTGATTCCATAGATTCAAGACAATAATTAAAATGTGGTTCATGCCTTATTGTTACTTCATCTTGGATTCATATAGTTACTTTTAGTATTCCACTCCTATTTTTACATGAGATAATAAGCTTTTTTATTGGCATAGCTTTTATAATGATACGATCTCTTACCGTCTCAGTACTATGCATCGGAAATATCAATTGTGCTATTTGTTTTAGTTGTGTTTTCACTCCAGGTTGTCCTATAAACTTTAACTGAGACAATGCGATTGATTGCCGGTGTTTCTTATTTGTTTATAGTTGTAAAGATGTTACGCTTTTATTATTTGTCCTAAAGGCTGCTAGCTATCATTTTAGTGCGTGCTTTCTGGTGCTTCATTTGTTATTTGGATTATTACTCTCTTCTTGCACACACCTATCAGATATTGTCTTTCTTATTGATGAAAATTTGTTTTAATTCTAACTTCTTTCTATCACACTCAAAATCTGGCACATGCACACATGCTTAACAAAATAGGTCATGATTCCCACTTTTGATTACTTTGATGTTTCTTTGTATCTAGCAGCTTGGTTGTATTACTTTAACATTAACATTAACAATTACAACCATCATAAAATAAAGCACAATTTTATGTCAAAAGAACATTTACTTCATTTACGAGAATAGTGCGATTACAAGTGTGGCCCGCAGAAAAGTTTATCTTGCTAAACTTGATTCCTCCATCTAATTGTAAAGGCATTCCATCTGGATATAGTTCTGATCTAAATTTCAGTTTTCTTGGAAATTTTCTGTACGAGTGTAATTGTAGATTCCAGTATAGGTCAGAGTTTGTCATTCCAATCATAACTGTTAACTATTGACATACTTGCAGGACGAAATGTTCAATATGGTTACCGAACAAAGTTCTTATAACCTCATTGAAATCTATACTAATTGAATCTTTTTTTCTTTATAGAATGAAGAGACAGTCAGACCCTCTGCGACTAAGACTGATACGAGTGTTGCATCGAACACTGCTTTACCAGAACCTATGGTAGCAAAAGAAGTGGTCGAGTCGAGGACAATCGACAAAATAGTAATACAGGAGACAGAAGTACCTACTAAGGTATATAATCTGGAAATGACTGAAACGGAAAAGAAAGAAACAGAAGAACGCCCTACTAAGATTATTCCTGAAACAAGCACAGAAGAACCACACAAATCTGAAGAACACCATGTTGAGGTTTCTAAACCCGAGGAGAAGGAAGTCGAGCTGCATGAACCAGAACAGCTTGAGATGAAGGAAGCTGAGCCGCATGAAGCAGGAGAACAGCCAGTTGATAAATCTAAAGCTGAAGTGAAGGAAGAAAATCCACATGAAACCGAAGTACAACCTAATGAGACATCTATACTCGAACAGAAAGAAGCAGAACTGCATGAAACAGACAAGCAATCTACTGAATTATCTAAATCTGTAATCCCGGAGGCAGAAGATGAAGAGGAAGAACAACTTAATGAAGTATCTAGAATCGGCACCAAGGAAGCAATACCACATGAAAGAGAAGAGAAATCTACTGAGGTATCTAATGCTGGAAAGGATGAAGCTGAATCACATAACACAAAAGAACCTACTGAGGTATCTAAACCAGAAACTGAGACGGAAACTCATGAAAAGGAAGAACAATCTAATGAAGTATCTAAAGTTGACATGAAGGAAGGAATACCATATGAAACAGAAGAACATTCCACTGAGGTATCGAGTGCTGGAATGAGCAAAGCCGAACCACCAAACACAGAAGAACAACCTACTGAGACATCTAAACCAGAAACTGAGGCAGAACCACATGAAAAGGAAGAACGGCCTGATGAAGTATCTAAAGTTGACATGAAGGAAGCAATATTTAATGAAATAGAAGAACGATCCATTGAGGTATCTACTGCTGGAATGAGCAAAGCTGAACCACATGAACAACCTACTGAGGTATCTAAACAAAAAACTGAAGCGGAACCAGATGAAAAGGAAGAACAGCCTAACGAAGTAACTAAAATTGACGAGCAGGAAGCAATACCAAATGAAATAGAAGAACAATCCACTGAGGTACCTAGTGCTGGAATGAGCGAAGCGGAACCACGTGAGACAGAAGAACAACATACTGAGGTATCTAAACCAGAAACTAAGGAAGCAGAACTACATGAAACAGAAGAAGAAAATATAGAGGTTGCTTATGCAGAAACAAAGTCAGCAGAACTAAGTACAACTGAAGAACCCACTGATATAGAAAAAGAACCTACTGAGAGATCTAAAGCTGAAATGAAACAAGGAGATTCACGAACAACCGAAGAACAACTTACTGAAGTATACGAAGCGGAAAGAAAGGAAGCAGAACCTCACGAAATTGAAGAACCTTCAACTGAGCTATCTAAACCTGAAATGAACGCAGCAGAGCAACTTGAAATAGAGAACCAATCTACTACACCTGAGACTGCTGAAGCTACTATAAGTGTTACGCCACTTGAGACCTCTGTTCCTACTGCATCAACAAATTCTGATTCATTTGCATCTAATGTGGAACCGTTGGACTTAGAAGCGAAACCTGAGATGATGGAACCCATTTCCACACAAGGAGATAAAACGGCCCAGGAGAAAATAGGTGTGTGATTCCATTCTCTCTCATTTTTGCAAAGTATTTGCAAACTCTCTTTTGTGCAGATCCGATGTTATTATTGTTCTTAGCTTTGAGTGCATGGTTGTGCAATGTGTCTAGCCTCTGCATTTAATTATCTGCATTTTTTTTGTCGCCCTTGTGTCTTTCATGATTTGCATCTTGATTTCACTGTAAAGTAGCATAGACAAGGCAACAAAATTGGCTTTGCATTTGTAAACTTGCATTTGTATTCTCACATATTGTGTCGGTAGAATGCCCAAATATAAACTTTGAACTTTTTTCTTCTATATGTTCTTGTTTGAGGAGAATCTAGCTGGTCCAAGAGGTATTAGGGAACTAGTGCCTTATCCACCGTCAAGATTTGTTTAATCTACTCCGAATCATCTAAAGGCTTAGATTTAGGGCTGAGTAAAATATGGGTCAAACTAAATTAATTTACGAAATTGGTTAATTAAAATAAAATTCAATTTATTCAATTTCTCTTCGATTATTAAGCAATTGCTTTTAAATTGAACTAGAATGAATGAAACTCAATAGCCAAGTTTCAAGGAAATTTGTTGGATCAGATAATTAACCGGTCAGAATTAAACTATTAATCTCGTCATTGAAACGATGGAAGACTATCAATCTCCCTGTCTAAATATAGCTAATGATACCATGACTAAATCTACATACTCTCCTAGTTTTACTCTTAAACGCCCTTGTTTTGTTTCTCTCTTCCTTTCTTTCTTTTTGTTTTTTTTTGTCTGAATTAGTTTTTTGCAGTCTGAATTGTCCTTTCTTCCCCTCATTCTCTGCTCATCACCTTTCCCCCGTGTAACCCAAAAAACCAAAAAAAACTCGTACCTTCTCTCCAATGACGAGCAACCACCCTCATCTCCCTAAAAAATCCAGCAGCTTCGTCTCCGTCCGCGGCGAGAAGCGTCGAGAGATCGACCGCAACCTTTCCTTAGGCGCCATCAAGCTGCAAGAATGCGACGAGAAGGAGGAGAGGAGCAGCGACGACATAATTCAAGAGGGAGAGGAAGAAGACAACCAAACAGAGGAAGCCAATGCGGAGGAACCCGATGCCAGCCCCGCCGCCATCTCCGCCGACGTCGATAATTTCCTCGCCCTCCTTCCCTCCGTCGAAGACGGCGGCGAGCCTCCCAGCATCCCTGAATCCTCCGTCGAGAGGTTCGTGCAGCTGGTGGAGAAGGAGATAGCGAGGTGTGAGGCTGGCGAGGCGAAGCTGGAGGAGGAAGGAACGTCGCCTCTTTTTGATGCGGTGGAGAGGATATTTAAACTGACGACGTCGGTGGCGAGGTTCTCGTCGGATCCAGGGTACCAGCAGGCCATGAACCGCGCCGGAGGCGTGTTCCACCAGGCGATGTGCTTCCTCGAAGGAGAGCTCTACGCCCTGCTCCAGGATCCCTGTGCCAATAAGGTAGATTCTGATACCGGGGAGTTGCCTCCGCCGTATCCGGCGGAGAAGGTGGCGAAGCTGCAGGCGGTGGCGAGCATCATGATCGGTGTGGGGTACTCGATCGAGTGCTGCCAGGTGTTCACGGTGGCGCGGCGGAACGCCTTCGAGGCGGCGCTGGGCTTCGAGAAGGTGAGTATCGAGGACGTGACGAAGATGGCGTGGGAGGTGCTCGAGGGCGAGGTGGCGTCGTGGGCCAAGGCCTTCAATCAAGCCACCACGCTCGCGTTCCCCGCCGAGCAAGCCATCTGCGAGGCCGTCTTCGCCGGACACCGCCATGTCTCCGACCGCCTGTTCCGCGCCTTCATGCGCAGCGCCGTCCTCCAGCTGCTTAGCTTCGCGGAGGCCGTCTCCATGACCAAACGCTCCGCCGAAAAGCTCTTCAAGGTGCTCGACATCTACGAGGCGCTGCGCGACGCATCGCCGGGCATCGATGCTCTGCTCCCCGACCCGCCGGAAGCAGAGCAAGGCGAGGATTCCGATTCCTGCTCCGAGTTCATCTCCAACACCAAGGCGGAGATTGCCGTGGCAAAATGCCGGTTGGGGGAGGCAGCTGTGGCCATGTTCTGCGATCTGGAAAGCAGCATCAAGTCAGATAACGTCAAGACACCGCTGCCTGGTGGCGGCGTCCACCCACTCGCCCGCCACGTCATGGACTACCTCACGAACGCCGACGAGTACCGTGGCACGCTGGAGCAAGTATTTATAGAGCACAAGCATGACGACGACGACGACGACGACGAAGAGAGCGGCGGCGGCGACGCCGAGAACCACAACCCATTTGCGGCGCAGCTGGCTGAGATCATGAACCTGCTGGACTCAAACCTGGAGGCCAAGTCGCGACTCTACAAAGACCCGGCGCTCTGCAACATCTTCTTGATGAACAACGGGCGGTACGTGGCGAAGAAGGTGAAAGAGTCGCCGGAGATCCACCAGCTGCTAGGGGAGACGTGGTACCGGCGGCGATCGACGGACCTGCGGCAGTACCACAAGAACTACCAGCGGGAGACGTGGTCGCGGGTGCTGGCGTGCCTGCGGGACGAGGGGCTGACGACGCACGGCAAGAGCGGGGTGGCGAAGCCGGCACTGAAGGAGCGGTTCAAGAACTTCAACGCCATGATCGACGAGATCCACAAGACTCAGAGCACGTGGGTGGTGAACGACGGGCAGCTGCAGTCGGAGCTCCGGGTGTCGGTGACGGCGGTGGTGGTGCCGGCCTACCGCTCCTTCCTCGGCCGCTTCGCGCAGCATTTCTACCCGGGAAGGCAAACGGAGAAGTACGTCAAGTTCGCGCCGGAAGACATTGAGAACATGATCGACGAGCTTTTCGAGGGCAATCACTCTACTGCAGCAGCTGCGGCCAGCAAGCGGTGGCTGTAAGAGAGATCGCCGGAGCCGGATCCGAACTGGAGACAGAAGAGATGTAGATTTATATTGGCAATTCATCGAGTAATCTCTATGGTAATATTAATTTTGTTATCGGATTGATTAATAAAATATTGCATGATTTTTGTACAGATTTTAAAATCTATCATAACTTCTAAGAAATCTATGATGATTCAATGGATCATCTTTCAATTTAATAGCTATTCAACTCACCAACGAGCGACCCTCGGCCGGTCGAACACCTTGTCGGCGGCATCCCTTTCGCAATATAATTTCTCTGGCAAGGATGAATCAAGTTGGGAGAACAACAACCAGTAATAAAACCAAATGAACCCAACAGATATCACAGCAACTTTGAATGGATCTCATAAAAATAGAAACCATTTACTAATCCATCACGCATTATGTAGCAAACTTGGAAGTTGTGAAGCTTACAACAGAGATTTGCACATATTAATCAAAACAAGATTGATCGGAATATATAGTTTGTAAAAAGTTATCTCGGTACAAACATAGCCGGTCAGGACCGGCACAAAATCAAGAAAAAGCCTCAAGTGCAAGGGGTAGCAGCTTGGTTGCCCTGGATTGACCAGCGCGAGAGGAAAGAATGATACCGACAATGAGGCCGTAGAGTGCAAGTGCTTCGGCGAAAATAAGAATAAGAATCATGCCGACGAACTACTTTGGCTGCTGTGCATTGGCCCTGAAATTGACACACAGAGTTACGATCAAACTGTTATTGCTGCAAATTACAGAATGAAATATCAACTTCATGATGCTACAAGGCGAGGCCGTAAGGTTACTAGTTTCTTTGCGACAGTAACAAAATGTTAGCATGTATGTTTGATAAGTGGTGACGAAAACTAAGATTCTTTAAGCTCAAAATGTTGGAAAAGATCTGTCAACATCCTCCAAAAATAAGTTTCCAGATATCCCCACAATGATATGATATTGCCCACTTTGGACCTAAGCCCTCATGATTTTATTCTTGGGCTCTCCCAAAAGGCCTCATGCCAATGGAGATACCATATTCCTTATAAGCCTATGATCCAACCATGTGATTTCCAATGTGGGACTAAGTTTGCACCCTTACAACTCCTAACAACCACAATAAAAAATTCTGCCTTTAGCGATGGGCGTTAACAAAGTCCGTTGTTAATAGCAACGGATTAAAAACTTTCGTCACTATATTAGGGTTCCTATGTCAAAGTCCTAAAAATAGCGACCGGACATGTCAAATATGTCGCTAATAGCGACGAATTTAACTAGTCCATCGTTATTTTTAGGGTTTATTTTGGCACGAGTCATTTTCCTCTTGCGCGCATACTGTCTTTCTCCTTTGATAAATGCCTCATCCAACGTCTCCTCCTCCGACAATCTCCTCCTCCAATCACAGGTACGTAAGTATGGCAAGGTCTTTTTTGACGGTTGGTGTTTCCTCCTCCGGTCCTGCGGCCCCTATGGGTGTAGTCGATGTGTCAGAATTATTTTGTTTAGGAAAGGGAAAAAACATAGATCAAAATTTTTAATTAATGAACAGATACTAAGTTTTATTTTGTGTCAGAATTACTATTTTGTTTTCGTTTATTAAATTCTTTTAAATTTCTTAGATATTAAGTAATTGATAAAGCACAAATATTTATAGAAATTATATTATGCTTTCTTCAATTTATATATTTTAGATTTTTCTATATATCACAATTTGTACATACATTTTTTTGAGTTATGTTTTATGACCAAGTGTTAGTTTGATTAATTAATAATTAATTTGGATAATTTAGATTAATCATCGGTGGATAATCAGGTGAATGATATTTACTATGATATCATCGATGGAAGGAGGAAAATCACCCTATATGACTTGGGCTCTCAGGCAAAAGTTACATATGATCAGATGACAACTCAGGGGGTTAGGGAACGTCCAAGTTCCTCCTACTTCTCTAGTGAGGTACGTTAATTACGGGAGGAGAATGATGCTCTGCCGGCTCTACTAGTGACAATGGAGACGACATGGGCCGAGAGGGACGCAAAGAGGGATGCAGAGCTAAGGGAACTGCGGGCCCATCAGACACACACTGAGGCGTTAGTGCGTCACATGTAAAGTTTTGCAGCAACACTATTGTCAATGTTATAAATGTCCGCCCCTCATCGTTTGGAGTCTTAGGAGATGCAGAATCCTGAAGATACTCCTAATGAGTAGAGATATTTTTGTGATATGTTGTATTTTTTTCTACATTTAATAAATCAAATTATTATATTATCTAGTTTGTTATTATATGCATCACTAAATGCATCATATTTTTTTCATTTACGATTATAGATTTAATATTTTGAGAATCGAATTTAGATATTTATTTGATTAAAAGATATACATTTGTATATTTTAAATATCATTAAATATTTTTTAGATTTATAAAATTTTTTAGTTTTTAGTTAAACTTCGACTGTTTTAATATTTTTTATAGAAATTTCAAGTGGAATTAGATATTAGAGTAGTTTGAACTTTAAAGGTTGATTACAAAAAATCAATTGTTGTTTTTAGGTTTCCTACAGGGTCTAATAGGAAGAAAGAGAAATCTTCCAAATTGATGAGTAATATATTAAACACTAAATAAGTGCCCTATATATTAAACACTAAGGATGGCTCCTTATAATATGGGGACATATGAACTTAACAAAATTTCAATGATGAAAAGGGATATACATTGCCCAGATCAATAATATGTGGTTAGTAGTCACTAATAACTGAGTTTAATTAGAGACTCGATTTCAGAATATCAATTTCTAACAAATAAGTAATAAAATTGTTTAAATATCAAGTAAAATAAAAATAATAGTATCCGTTTTTTATAAAATCAGGACGTATATTCACACCGTATATTCACATTCAGTAAAAATCAAAGCAATAGCAATATAATGAATGTGAGTCAAGTAATTGTGCTACTTAACTATCAGTTAGATCATGTGCTCTTGATAATTTACCTTAATATCACATGCGTGAATATATTTTTTGTAATCTGTAATAAGTAGTTGAGCTACTTCTTTAGCGGTTGAGATATTGCCTCCAAATTATTGAGCAAGAACTTAATGTAATTGATGAGTAAGAACTTAATGTAAAACATTAAAGCAGAGTTTTACAACTGCTTCAAAAATACATTAGACAAAAATACTATATAGTTACGATAAAGAGTTATATTTTTAGTTGTTTTCTAGTTGTATTTCACTTTTATTAATATCGTTTATCTTCTTTTATGCATGCATAATGTTTTGTTAATCTAGTTTTGATGGTGTTGCCTTCTAGCTACTTCTAGTTTTGATGTAGTTGTATTTTCAGTTTTTGTTAAACAAAAATATTCTCATTTTGTTTAAATTTTATATAGTTAAAGGTTTTATTGCTTTGTATGTGTTGGATTGTATGCTATATTGCTTTTGATATGGATTTAGATAATTTTTTTTTTGCTTTGTTTGTTATTGATTATATATTGTATTGAATGTAAACATGGGAAATGAGAAAATTGGGAAAGTTGTGCTGGAAAAAGTATCGTCATTAGCGACGAATATTACCTATTCCGTCGCTAATAGCAACGGAGTATTGACTATTCTGTTGCTAATGGCGACGGATTATTGATTTTTCGTCGCTATTTAATATAGGTAAAGGTCCACTGTCTATGTCTTGGCGGCGGATAGGCCAATTATCCGTCTTTAATAGCGATGGATAATCTAATTATCCATCGCTAGTTTCGAAAATATAGTAACGGAATATTTGATTCCGTCGCTATAATATCGTAAATGACGTTTGGTTTTCGTTATTTAGCGACGGAATAGTTTTGTATCTATCGCAAATAGCGACGAATGATTTATTTACTATCCGTCGGTATTAGCGACGGATACAAATTGTTTTGTCACCATCCTCAAATATGATGGTGTTTTAGTTGACGGCATTGTTTCTGTCATTAAGCTATTTACGTTTAGCGACAAAATTTGTCAGTCACTGAATCCTATTTTTTTTGTTGTGTACCCTAAACATAGTTTTGATTTTATGAAGGATCGGCCATTTCCGGGCTTCGACTGTTGTCCAAAATTATTTCCTAAGTTTTCCAATGGCTGAAAAATTCATTTCTCATCACTGTGAGATATTTATATAGCCGAAGCATATTCATATGGAATAACATACCCGGGGCTATGGTGCAGCGGTAGGATAACTAGTTGTTAACTTAGACATCCGTGGTTCGATCCCCAGCTACGGTGCATTTTGCAGGAATTTTTCCTCCAAATGGGTCGTGAACCCTGGAACGCTGGTCTTTAGACTGTACACCCGAGCGCTTCCCGATTTACCCTGGTGACCGATGGGAATTTCCGTGAGGCTGAACCGGTCACTCAGGTTCAATTGTCTACTTATCTGTTTCATCATTTTTTTATATGGAATAACATGTGTCAACTCCAATTAGATGGGAAAACACAGGTTTGCCAATGAAGAATTTATTTAAACATGTATTAATATGTCGTTTCTGCAGTATCTCCAACAACTAGTTAAGAATCTAGTGATGTTTAGAATTATTATGATCTATATACCTCATTTCATAGAAATGCCCATATCTTGATGCATTGTGGGCTTTTTCTTAACAAAGTTGGATTTAACACAAGAAACTCTATTTCACAATTTTCTAGTATTAGTTGAAAGTTATTCAACTAATTGATCAGCACCAAACATTTTTTTCTGGAATTAAGAAAAATTTTCATTACCATAACACATTAATATTCACTAAATATAATTAGACGATAATTACTACTATGTTACGCATTACTCCATTGAATTATGAAATTATGATACATACTATCTTACACATTTTCTTCTCAATAAGGTTATTGCTGTGGAAGCCCAGCATTTTAAGTTCGTTCCTCCACAACTTGGTGCTACATGAATCTTATCAGAGCTAAAGACTGATGGTTCAATCTCAATACTAGTTAGCCTATCATCCCATATATCGCATTGTCCTTCATCACCTCCACACCCATTAATTGCTCCATCTCCAAATAGGACGCGAGGACGTTGGACTTTTAGACCGTCCGTCGCGAGCACTTCCCGATTTACGCTGACGGCCAGTGGAAAATATCGAACTGGTCGCTTGAAGTTCGATATTACTAAACCTCGTTAATCATTTTTCCATCGGGATAATGTCTACTTGTCGTGCTCTATATATCTCTTAGTTGTTCGCCCTACCTCATGCTTTTCCTTTCCACAATGCCTCCTCAATCTTCCACCCTCTTTGATCTCCAATCCCCTTTCATAGTCGATAGATATTGCTCCCATTGCAGCAGATTAGAGAAGGAAAAATTTTCACCTCTGAACTGCCAACACGAATCCCTCATGTCAATCTCTGTGAAACCGCTCTTCACTGCAACACCTGTCGCACCCTTCTTCAAGTTCAGTCCTCCACAGCTCGGTGATGCATCATTATGTATTAATAAAAATAGCACCAAGATATGATTAGGTTCACTTGAAAAGAAAGTCACGAGGACCTGTAGTCTATAGATAAGAGAGTTCCAAAGTACTCAAACCCAAAAGTAAATAGGAATTTTGGTCAACAGCAGAGAAAGACTGATTTTAGCCCCCATTAATGATGTTACACAAAAGGAAACAAAATCAAGTTAAGAGGAAGATCAGTTGCTATGATAAGATGTAAGATAAATCTGTAGAAGGGGGTGAACCATATAATGGAGAGGGAAATGAAGAAAAAAAAACAATATGCAATTCCCTAGATCAAATTACAATCAGAAGAAAATTACTGCATCTTAAGCTAAACCTATACAAACATCTATATACACACCATTAAACATAAATGACCAAATGAACTGGTATATCATATTATCATGAGAAGAAACTTAGAACCATCAAGAAAGTCCAAAGTATTTAATGTTTCCATGAGCTTTGTTCCAACTCCACATGGTGAGTTACACAAAATCTAATTGGGAAGAAAAGCTAAATGCACCACTAAAGATGCAGCATTTAATATTCAAGATTCCAGATGGGTTAGATAATAAATTGATAAAGCTAGAATGTCAAATAATAGAAGCGATATGATGTCATATAAAGCCTAAAACATGTCACGTTCAAACACAGAAGCAAAAATTTCCATATAATCTTCAATTCACAAGGAGAAAGATGCATCAACAAAATAAGTCTTGTGAAACATCATAAAGCATAGCATAAAGATATAATGGTCTACATTGAACTACCACAGCAGATTATTGAACTCATCTACTCTGCAGAATCAACCAGAATCATGCCTCAGAATGTTGAAACCGGCACAATCACTCTGATTTAAGTAAGTATCGAGCATAGATGAACGCGTCTAAATTAATCCCTGATGCGATTAAATGCCAAAATATAACAGAATACGTAAAGTAAAACAGAACAGAAGAAAAATACCGGACACCAGCATCGCCGACGATCCCGATCGCCATGCCTGCAGACAAACCGGCAAGACCGCAAGCGAGCCCGGAAGAGAGATGAGCGTAGCCGTCGAAGAGGTAGTACGACTTTGCCTTGGGGTTGATCCCAGTGCTAATGATCACTGCAATAATACACCCATAGATCCCGAGCACTCCTCTGCCATGGCCACGGGCACGATCGACTTCATAACCAGTTCTGGCCGCATCACACCCATGGACGCCACGCCGACGCCGCTCTTGGCCGTCCCGTACGCCGCTCCCGTGCCTAAAAAGGGATGGTCAATGCATCAACATAAAGAAAATAGCGAAAACATAATCAGAACATAACAGCGAAGATTGAGGGATCATGGGATTACATGAGAAAAAGAGGGCGGCTGCGGCGCCGAGGAAACCGAAGAATGGAGCTGTCTCGTCGCCACTGAAGGAAGACATGATTCCGCCTGAAAGAACAAGGAAACCCTACGAATCCTGCAAAAGCCTAAACCTTTCGCGTTACCGATGAAGCCTGGAGGCGGAATGGGGTCGTCGGAGAAGGTAACGTTAGAGTCTCAGAATGCTGACCTGACCTTAGGACTCGTTTTTATTACGTGTGGTGTGAACGGAATAAGTCGGGGTGAAGGGCATTAATGTCATCTCACTGACATCTCAATAATTATTTCATCCCTAAAATCCTGACAAAATGATATTTATTTTTGATGATATTATTTTTTTTATTATATTAGAACAAATAATGATATTATTAGATTCATAAAAAAATTAAATTTCAAACTAGATGAGTTATTAAAATTTTTTTTTATAACAATAATCGACCAAAGGTCCAATTTCGGAATTCCAAAAATAAACACCTAACTTTTAGATTTATTCATGACTACATGGGCGGAACAAGAAAAAAAATTTAGGGGGCTAAATTATACAGATAATTTTTTTTGTGCGGATGAATAAATATATTTAACAACAAGCAAGTCCTAGATCAAAAGAAATGAAAATTTCAACTTCAGAAATCAGATTGTAACTCAAAATTGTGAATATACTAATCATGAAAGCTCGATATCATAAGAAACGTTAATTGAATATGGAAAACAATAAGAATGAACAAGAATATTTAGGAGATTTCTCAAAATTCAACTGACCTTCTGGCTTTGTCTCGAGCTCCCAAAGATTGCTAATTGACAAGAGAGAATAAAGTCAATGGTTTATCATTCCAAAGAAATAACCAACAGGTTAACAAATATAAGGTTTTAACTTTCAACAATTCAACTGTCTATCCAGCAAAAACTAAATAAGAAGAGGGAAAAAGTGACTTAATTTCAAATGACTTTGAGATAAAAACACGTGTGCATCAAAACATTCATATCATAATTTCTAAAAATAAATCAACAAATGCTACATTTATAAGAAACAGTTCAATGTGGGATACAACTATATAGGTTAAAATATTCTTGTAGACTGAACATAACAGCAAAACTAATTCATCAAATTGTGAATAGTATCGGTTAGCAAGCTTAAGCCAAAAAAATACACACTAGATGACTGCCTAAAATCTGCAAGACCAATTAGAGATTCAATCAAATCTCAAGCAAATATACAAAATGATACAGACAAGATATAAACCAAATAGAGAGCCTCCGTAATATTTAATAATTAAAGTTTTACATCAACAACAGTCAAAATGATAAAAACACAAATACACAATTATAAGCTACTGCTGATTAACACTGGACAAAGTATTAGTCTTGGATGTGGATTTGTTGTGAGAAGTCGATACAAGAGAAGGCAATTGAATTCTACGAGACTGTATTTGTTGAAAATGTTGCAATATTTGCTCATTTTCAATTGTAGAAAAAAAATATGTTTCTCAATGTATACAACTAGACTGTCATTCATTCATTCATCTCCCATTCTATTACGTAAATCAGTCTTCACAGTCTTCATTGCAGAAAAAACTCTTTCAACTGAAGAAGTTGCAACTGGTAAAACTAATGCCAACTCTATCGTACGATAAACCAATGGAAAAACCAAATGTTTTTCAATTTCAACCAATTTTTGAGCGAGAATTCCCAAGTTGTCAATTGAAGAAAATTGAGGATCATTCCGCAAATTATAAAAGTAACTCATAAGTTGTTGTTCCAAAAATAAATAATCAGTACCACAGAAGTCCTCGGGATAAAAATCAGCAAGACAGATGAGTTTATGAACGTCAAATTGAGAGAAAGAGTTTCTTGGATGAAGACATGCTATGCAACCAAGCAATTCTGTACTAACTTTTGAAAAACGATTATTCATTTCTTGTATAATTAAATCAACAACCTAGCATTCAAATTTGCAACCATGATAAATTAATAATCAAATGAAATTTCTGTAACAAACAAAAAAAAATAGATTTTTAGGAATAATACTTGACAAAAAATCTCCACACGATAATAATGAAAATTAGTGATGAGTTGCCCTCTGCGTCTGCCATGACCACGGGTTAGCATATTGTCCTCCATATCAAGTTTGGGATCATATTCAATTCACAAAATCTGTTAACTTGTTCCAAAATTATTTGCCATCCATCTTCCCTGAAGTCTTGCAGTCGACTTTTCACACTACTAATCAAGGACATGGCTTGAACAATATTTTGATCTCCTTGTTGCAGGAACACTACTAACTCATTTGTAATTCCCAATATATACTTTATCAAATGCAATACAAAAACAAATTGATAACTCTCCATCTTCTTAATTAAACCCGCGGCAGCACCTTTATTCGCAGAATAAGAGGCATCATCATGTACATTTCTTAACACTTCTATCACTGAAGACCACATAGAGCATAGACGAAGTAATGTTAAGTAGTGCGATCCCCAACGAGTATCGTCAGGTCTTGCTAAATTAGTTTCTTGATTTTTTTTCCTTTTCCACTAATGATTTCTCCACTTTCTAATTCAGCAATTATCTTATCATATTGAATCTGTCTAAGTCGATCTCTTCTCTTACAAGATGCACCAGATATATTCACAATCATGGTGACATACCCAAAACATTCACTCACAGTATAGTTGTCATTGGCAACCGCAACAAGAACTAATTGAAGCTGGTGAGAGAAACAATGAACATACATTGCAAATGGATTCTTTTGCAGTATCAGATATTTCAACCCATTAAACTCACTGCGCATATTTGAAGCCCCATCATATCCTTGGTCTCTCAATCTAGATAATAATAAACCATGTTGCACAAATAATGCATCAATAGTCATTTTTAAAGAATGAGAACTAGTGTCAGACACATGCACAATTGTAAGAAATCGTTCGATCACGCATCCTTCTTTATTCACATACCTCATAACAACTCCCATATGCTTCACTGAACTGTCCCGAGCCTCATCAACCATCAAAGAAAAGAATTTATCTCCAATATCATTGATTATAACAAGTGTGATCTCTGAGGCACAAGCACGTGTTAATTCCTTTTGAATTTTTGGGGAAATCAATTGATTGTTTGCAGGAGCATTTTATTTTATAACTTTGGAAACCTCTTCATTTCATTGACTGTACCATTCAAGCAACTCAAGAAAATTACCTCTATTTGAAGAACTAGTTGACTCATCGTGCCCTCGAAAAGGTAACCCTTGCTTTAATAGAAAACATGTCACATCCATCATTGCTGTTAAACTGGTGCGATAATCAACTTCTATATTGCGACCATGTACTCGTAAAATATTTTCCATACTATGCTTTTGATCTTGAAAAGACTCAAATTGTATTCTAGCTTCATTGTGACAACTATTCATGGTCCCCATATGACGATTGAATCTTTCTAATGTCTTTTTTTCAATTATTATATCCATCTTTGATAAAGACATTATCCACATTTTCTTTATGTAATAGTTTGAAAAGATAACACCAAAAACAAAATGCCGCATCTTTTGATATGCTATATTCTAGCCATGTATATTTTTTATACCAAGTTTCTTGAAAATGTTGGATCAAGAAACACGATAGAGGGGGGGGGGTGAATATCGTGAAAACTTTTCGGATAAGAAAGAGAAAATGCAGCGAAATTAAAACACACAAAGAACACAAGTATTTTTACTTGGTTCGGAGTCGCGGTCGGCTCCTACTCCAAGGCCCACGGTCCTTGACCGTTTACTGCGGGCAATTCTATATTCGCGCAAAGGTTTACAGATTTAATACAGGAATAGTGCAGTAAGTAAATGAATTACACTTTTCGTTACCGACGCCCTGAGGTGGATCGTACTTCGGAGCAGAGGGTCGTCGTCGGCGCTGGAATGTCGAGAACGAAGTTTGCCGGAGCAGAGCGCTTGAACGAAAAGCTTAGAGGCGTTGAAAAAAGTGTTGTTGAAGCCTTAGGGGTCGAGCCCCTTTTATAGTGCTCTTGGGGGCGCCTGACACGTGCCTTCGGATCCGAGAACCTCTATCCGAAACTTGATCAGTGCTTATCCCCTTCGAATCGGCTCTGAAGCTAACTGGGGCGCCCGGGACCTCCCGGGCGCCCAGGTTGACTGGGTCCACTGGCTTTGTGGCTGATTTTGCTTCGACTCATCTTTGGCTTTGACCTTGGGCGCCCGGGACCTCCCGGGCGCCTAGCCTAGTGTTGATTCGAAGCGCTTCTTGCTTTACTGTTGTTTGGCTTTGACCTTGGGCGCCCGGGACCTCCCGGGCGCCTAGCCCAGGTGCCTACCCCTCTCCTTTGGGGCGTTTTGAGCTGCAGAAACACATTCCTTCGATCCCTGCATTCAAGGTTAGTACCAACACAAACAAGGAAAGAATATTAGTTAGTTTTTACAACCGTAGCTGTCTTGGTTCTGACTTCGGGTCTCCCAAATGGAACCCTAGGTCGAATCGACGCCTACTGTTCCCTCGACGGGGAACGCGTCCTCACCTACTCCTCTCAGGAGAGTTTACCTTTTTGCCAACTGGCTCCTCCGGTTGGACTTTTGCCCAGTAGCCCTTCGCCAGGTGCCTAGCAGCCCTTCACCAGGTCTTCAATGCCTAGCAGCCCTTCGCTAAGTGCCTAGCAGCCCTTCGCCAGGTCTTAGATGCCTAGCATTCCTTCGCCAGGTGCCTAGCAACCCTTCGCCAGGTCTTAGGGTTTCGATGCCTAGCAGTCCTTCGCTATAGGTGCCTAGCAGCTCTTCGCCAGGTCTTCTTCTGCACACTCAGTGAACACATTAGACCAAAATAACATCTTAACTCTTGAACCCTTTGCCATTATCAAAACCCAGGTTTGACTTAGGTGCTGCCTGCACCAACAATCTCCCCCTTTTTGATTTATGACAACCCGGTTCAAAAAGTTAAGTTAAACAAAAATCAGGTAAGTAAGTAACTTAAATTTTATTTCCTCCCCCTGGAAGAAATCTCCCCCTAAGTTTTTCAAAAAGTCCGTGGGGTTTTTGAAAAAATTTCCAAGTCTTAACGTGAAGTGTTTTTCAAGTTTTCAACACTTAGAAAATTTTCAAGAAAATGTTTTTAAGTTAGAAAAGCATTTTCAAACTATTTTGAGTCGAAAAATTTTCAGGGGAATTTGAATTTTTCATTTAGAAAATTTTCGACCAACCAAAAATTTGGAATGAGTACTTGGAATAAATCTTGAAAGCTAGAAAGTGTAAGTACTTAGAAAATTTTTCTGACAGTTTAAGAAAGCAGTTTAAGTACTTAGCAGATTTTTCAATCACTGAATTTATGACTTAGAAAAATTTCAGAAAATTTTCAGGATAAGTGCTTAGAATAATTTTTAAAAGCAAGTAAAATTAATTTTCAAAATGAACTTAAGTAGTTAAAGAGAGAAAATTTTTCTGACAGTTTAAGTACTTAGAAAATTTTTCAAACACTGAATTTATGACTTAGAAAAATTTCAGAAAATTTTCAGGATAAGTGCTTAGAATAATTTTTGAAAGCAAGTAAAATTAATTTTCAAAATGAACTTAAGTAGTTAAAGAGCTTTACTTTTTGAAAAACAGGAGATAAAAGTTTTTGAAAAAAGATTTAATTTTGGAGAAAAAAATTTAAAAGCCTTTTTTCTCTTTTCCAATCTCTCCCCCTTTGCCATATATCAAAAAAATATAGCAAAAATAGCATTGAAATTGAGTAATCAAGGTAAAATGTTGTACTGAACCAATTCTAAATTTAAACTGGACCAAATCAATTTGAATTTCTGCTTTCGGGCACTGTCTAACCCAATTAGCTACTTATTAACTGTTATAAACAGTAGCTTTTGCTAGGGTTAGTCAAGATAAGTGATCTAATCAAGTTAGATTTTCTAATCTTGACACTTAACCTGATTACTGTTTAGTTGGTATTTAGTGCTCCAATTACTGTAGATGCACTGACTTAAAGCATCTTGAATTAAGGCAAAGACCTAAGCATCTCAACCCATTCTAGGTGATCAATCAAAATTACCCTAAGGTGCTTGTGAGATGCTGGCTTCTAGATCTATAGGTGCATGTAGTTCTAGGGTTAGGGCCTAGGCTAAGTCCATTTTGCGAAAAAGCCCTAGTTTTGAAGGGGTAATTTTATTTAAGAAAACTAAGTCGGAAAAATCATTTTAAATAACAAAAAAAATTGATTTTGTAGAAAATAAGACAGTTTTTGAAAAAAACTTAGAGCAGTCCTATTCTACCAAGCATAACCCTAACTGCCTTCTTAGTGAGCTGAACTCAGATTCAGGTAGGGGTTTGGTGAATATGTCAGCTAGGTTGGATTTTGAGTCTACATGCTTAAGGACTATCTCACCCCTGGCTACATGATCTCTTACGAAGTGGTGTTTGACTTCTATGTGTTTAGTTCTTGAGTGTTGGATTGGATTCTTAGTTAGATTAATTGAGCTTATATTATCAATGTAGACCTAAGTTTGGGTGTAGTTAAGCTGAAAGTCTTTAAGAGTGTGCGTCATCCATAGGAGTTGTGCTACACACTCTCCTAAAGCAACATACTCAGCTTCAGTTGTTGATAGAGCTACACAGTGTTGCTTTCTGCTACACCAACTTACTAGACTATTTCCTAAAAGTTGGCAGCTTCCACTTGTACTTTTTCTATCTAGTTTACACCTAGCATAGTCAGAATCTGAGTATCCTGATAAGTCAAAAGTTGAGGTCCTAGGATACCAAATCCCTACATTTAGGGTGCCCTTAATGTATCTTAGTATTCTTTTTAGGGCTGCTAAGTGCGTTTCCTTAGCACAGGTTTGGTATCTAGCACACATTCCTACAACAAAAAGGATATCAGGTCAGCTGGCTGTAAGGTACAGTAGACTTCCAATCATACTCCTATATAATTTGAGGTCTACAGGTTTACCATCAGTGTCACTATCTATTTTTACATTTGTGGCCATAGGGGTACTTATGCTTTTGGAGTTGTCCATTTTGAATTTCTTTATTAACTCCTTAGCATATTTGGATTGATGGACATAATTTCCATCCCTAGTTTGCTTAATTTGTAACCCTAGAAAGAAGTTGAGCTCACCAACTAAGCTCATTTCAAATTCATTTTCTATTATTTTAACAAATTCTTTTAAGAATTTTGAGTTGGTGGATCCAAAGATTATATCATCGACGTAGATTTGGACAGTAAAGATTTCTTTTTCTAAGGTCTTAATGAATAGGGTTAAGTCAATTTGTCCCTGGTTAAATTCCTTAGAAATGAGGTAGGTTGATAGACGTTCATACCAGGCTCTAGGTGCTTATTTTAGTCCATATAGTGCTTCGGTTAGTTTGTAAACATAGTCAGGTTTTTCTAAGTCCTCAAAACCAGGGGTTGTCCTACATAGACTTCTTCCTTAATAAATCCATTTAGAAAAGCTGACTTTACATCCATTTGGTAGAGTTTAAATCCTTTATGGGATGCAAAGGCTAACAACATCCTAATGGACTCAAGTCTAGCTACTGGGGTATAGGTTTTGTCATAGTCTAACCCTTCGACTTGACTGAATCCTTTGGCTACTAAGCGGGCTTTATTTCTAACTATTTCTCCTTGATCATTTAGCTTGTTCCTAAAAACCCACTTAGTCTCAATAATGGATTTGCTCTCAGGTTTAGGTACTAGTTCCTAGACTTGGTTCCTTTCAAATTGGGCTAACTATTCTTGCATCGCTATGATCCAATCAGGATCAGGTAAGGCTTCCTCTATAGTCTTAGGTTCAATTTTTGAAATCATTGCAATCTTATTAAGATTTCTATAGGAGGACCTAGTCTTGACTCCTAAGGTTGGATCACCCACAATTTGATCAGTTGGGTGACTGAGTCTGGGTTTCTTAGTTTTTCTAGAACTTGGTTCAGCCTCAGGTCCGGCTGGTCGGTTCGGTTCAGTATTTGGTTCAACTATTTGGGTTGGTTTAATTATTGGTCCAATTGACTCAATAGTTAGTTCATTTAGGGGTTCAACTAGTGGTTCAATAAGTTATTCATTATCTTCGTGATCAATATTTGATGGATTTAGATCTGGATTATTAGATTTTGAATTAATTTCCTCATCAAATATTAGGTTTGTTGTTTCTTCAATTTTGTTAGTTTGTTTGTTGTAAACCCTATAGGCCCTACTGGTTGTTGAATATCCTAAGAAGACCCCTGGGGTTGACTTAGACTAGAATTTTTCTAGATAGTCCTTGGTGTTTAGAATATGGACTTTGCACCCAAAGACCCTTAGGTAATGTAGGTTTGGAAGTCTATGGTAGTATAATTCGTAAGGAGTTTTATTATGTCGTTTGTTAATTAGGACCCTATTTTGGATATAACAAGTCATACTAATTGCTTCTGCCCAAAATTGGTTAGCTAGGTTGAATTCATTGAGCATAGTCCTACCGGCTTCCTGTAGGGTTCTATTTTTCCGTTCGACTATCCCATTTTGCTGGGGGGTTCTAGGACACGAAAATTCGTGTATATACCCGTTTATCTTACAAAATTCCTCGAACCGTTGATTCTCAAACTCTCCCCCGTGATCACTCCTAAGTCTTTTGATTTTGGTATCGTTTTGATTTTCAATTAACTTACAAAAATCACTAAATAGGTTTAGGGTTTCATCTTTGGTCTTTAGGAACCTAACCCAAGTAAACCTAGAGTAATCATCAACAATTACTAAGCAGTATCGGTTTTCGCTTAGTGACTTGGCTCCATGTGAATCAAATAGGTCAAGGTGTAGGAGCTCAAGTGTGGTTTAAGTTAGATCTGATTGAATTTGTTTGTGATTAGACCTAGTTTGTTTACCTTGGTTGCATGATTCACATATTATGTTTTCATGGTTCTTAATTTTAGGTATACCTTTAATTAGGCCAAGTTGGGTGATTTTTGAAATTAATCTTAGATTAGTGTGACCTAATCTCCTATGCCAGAGGTTTGATTCTTCTAACTGAGTTTACATGCATTTAGGTACTAAGGGTAGGTTTATAGTGTAAACATTATTTTTTCTAGTACCCTTAAGCATGATTTCTGAGTTTTGCAAGTTTCTAATCAGGCAGTTAGAGTTGGTAAAGGTAACTACACAGCCAGTATCACACAATTGACTTATACTGAGCAAGTTAAACTTAAAGTTTTCAACCAAAAGAACCTTTTTAATGACAAAATCAGATTTGAGTTCAATGTTACCTGACCCAATGACCTTGAGTGTAGCATTGTTGCCAAATGCTACTGAGCCTAGGTTCTTGAACATGAGTTTGGTGAATTTCAATTTATTCCCAATTATGTGTCTGGAGCACCCGCTATCCAACATCCATTGGTCTAAATCTTAATATTCCTATACATAAAGAGTTTTGTTGATTTGGATCCAATTAGAATTAAGGATAGCTTAAATTGATTTTCACAACCTAGTCTGTCTCACCCAATTTAGAGTTATCAATCACGTTAACCTTATGAGTTTTTGTGAGACAGGTTTTAATAGAAGTATTTAGAAAGACCATGATTAATTTGAAAAGTTAAATTAATTTTGAAAGCAATTAGTTTTGAATTTATTTTGAAAAAGAATATTTGAATCTAAGATTAACTGAAAATTTGTGTTAGATTCGAATTTGACAAAGAGTAAACTGAATTTGAATTTCAAAAATTGACTTCCAGGTCTTGGCGAGGCACAAGGCCTTCTTTGGCCGTAGCCTTATTGGATCATCAACCCTTTCCTTGACAAAGCCTTTTAGTGAAATTTCATTTTCAAGATTACTTTTTGGGAAATTCTGGTCTAACTAGCTTGGGTCTTGGATCGGTAGCTTCGGCTAGTTTCACCAGTCTAAAGAGACCAAGTAGTGTATACTTGACCTTATTAGAAAAGGCTTCCCTAACGTACTATCATCTCGCCGCCACCCAATACTATGTTGTTCAAATTTCAGTTAATTGGTTCAGTCCTTAGTCTAACCAGTCCTAGGTCTAAGCATGGTAAATTGCAGAAAATAAATAGACAAGCAATCATGCAATTTAAAACAAGAAAAGAAATTCATTTAACTATACAAATGATTTTTAAGTTGGCTCCCCCTGGACTAAAGCCATGATAATGATTAGGCAAGATATGAATCTTGTCCTTGGGGATCCAATACTGATTTGGTCCAACTTGGTTGTTCAGGCACAGTTTGGGTACCCATGCCTGAATTTTGGGTCTAGACTGATTCAGTACAGCATAATATGACCTTTGTTTAGCCTTGGTTCGATACCCTAATCCGGATCGATTTAGAACGGACTTCTGTTTTCCAAGGATCATGTCAAGACCCTTGGAACCCGAAGTGAATCGTTCCAAAGCTGCTCTAAGGCCCTTGACTTGAGTTTTCAAGGAGGAGTTCTCTTTCTCAAGTTTTTCAACTTGAGTAGAGGTTCCTTCTTGAACCTTCTCAGTTAAGGATCTAGAGTCAGCTCCCTCTTTCAGGAGTTTTACTTCCTGTCGGAGGGATTCGCTCGGATTTTGGCTTTCGCCAAGTCGCAAGATAGATAAGCAATTAACTCTGATAATTGAACTCTAGAAAATCCACTTACAGTTATTTTGCCGTCCTCTGAAAATGTGAGCTTTCCGTCGTCCAGCTCCAATTCTGATTCGGTCTCGATTTCTTCCGAAGCAGTCAAGGCGAGCAAGTTCGATTGCGGAGCCTCTTCTTCTTCTTCGGAGGAAGACTCGTCCCAGGTTGCTTGAAGGGCTTTCTTCCTTCTTGTCTTCTTCGTCTCCTTCAGATTGGGGCATTCCGTCTTGTAGTGACCCTTCTTTTTTCATTCGTAGCAGGTCACATTTGGTTTGGTCTTATCATTTGAAGGTTCAGCTGGCTCTTCCTTTCTTCGGCTGGCTTTCCTTCTGTTGGTCTGATTTTTCAGCTCCTTGTAGTAGTCTCGGGCTAGCCGAACCAGCTTGGGTCGATCTTCTTCGTTGTCTTCTGAGTCTGAGTCTGAGTCTGAGTCAGACTCGGGTGCAGGTTGAGGCTTCTTCTTGGTCATCTTTCCAGTTTTACCTGCAACAAAAGCAATGTCTTTCTCGGCCAAGGTGCAGTTAGTCTGCTCATGTAATTCAAGTTCAGAAAATAACTCATCTAACTTGATTTTAGAGAGATCCCTTGAAACTTTGTACGCATCTACCATAGATGCCCACAAAGTATTTCTCGGGAAAGCGTTAAGGGTATACCTGATCAGGTCACGGTTTTCTACCTTGTGACCGATTGTATGTAGACCGTTCATCAACTCTTGGATTCTGGCATAGAGCTGGGCTGCTGACTCGCCATCGTTCATTTTGATAGTGTAGAGTTTGTTTAGCAGTAGGTCTCTCTTGCTGATACGGGTGTCGGAGGTTCCTTCGTGCAATTCAATTAACTTACCCCAAAGTTCTTTTGCACTGTTGAATGGTCCCATCCGGTTCAACTCTTCTTTGGTTAGATCGCATTGAAGTGTCTGGGTTGCTTTAGCATCTACCTCGATCCTCCTTTTTAGTGAGGCGTCCTATTCGGTGTAGGGTTGTGGCACTCCTTCAGCATTTCTTGGGATTTCCAAACCAGATTAGATGATTATCCACATGTCCACCTGAGTTTTCAGGTGGACTTCCATCCGACTCTTCCAGTAGGAGAAGTCCTCCCCATTGAAGAGTGGTGGTCTGGCTGTACTGAAGCCCTCTTGCATGGTCATTAGAGATTCTGAAATAATAGCAACAAAAACAAACAAAACTTTCCCAAGACTTGGTCTTGGATTAGCAGTGCGGGAAGAAGATAAAAAAAATTATCAAGTGGTGTTGTACTAACCTCGATTAACGATAAAAGTTCGATCGAAAAAGAATTAAAAAAAGATTTCGTAAAAATCTAAAAAAATCCCAAATTGGTGGTTGCACCAATTTGAGCTACCTCGCTCTGATACCACTTGTTGGATCGAGAAACACGATAGAGGGGGTGAATATCGTGAAAACTTTTCGGATAAGAAAGAGAAAATGCAACGGAATTAAAACACACAAAGAACACAAGTATTTTTACTTGGTTCGGAGTCACGGTCGGCTCCTACTCCAAGGCCCACGGTCCTTGACCGTTTACTACGGGCAATTCTATATTCGCGCAAAGGTTTACAGATTTAATACAGGAATAGTGCAGTAAGTAAATGAATTACACTTTTCGTTACCGACGCCCCGAGGTGGATCGTACTTTGGAGCAGAGGGTCATCGTCGGCGCTGGAATGCCGAGAACGAAGTTTGCCGGAGCAGAGCGCTTGAACGAAAAGCTTAGAGGCGTTGGAAAAAGTGTTGTTGAAGCCTTAGGGGTCGAGCCCCTTTTATAGTGCTCCTGGGGGCGCCTGACACGTGCCTTCAGATCCGAGAACCTCTATCCGAAACTTAGTCAGCGCTTATCCCCTTCGAATCGGCTCTGGAGCTGACTGGGGCGCCTGGGACCTCCCGGGCGCCCAGGTTGACTGGGTCCGCTGGCTTCGTGGATGATTTTGCTTCGACTCATCTTTGGCTTTGAGCTTGGGCGCCCGGGACCTCCCGGGCGCCTAGCCTAGTGTTGATTCGAAGCGCTTCTTGCTTTATTGCTGTTTGGTTTTGACCTTGGGCGCCCGGGACCTCCCGGGCGCCTAGCCCAGGTGCCTACCCCTCTCCTTTGGGGCGTTCTGAGCTGCAGAAACACACTCCTTCGGTCCCTGCATTCAAGGTTAGTACCAACACAAACAAGGCAAGAATATTAGTTAGTTTTTACAGTCGTAGCTGTCTTGGTTCTGACTTCGGGTCTCCCAAATGGAACCCTAGGTCAAACCGATGCCTACTGTTCCCTCGACGGGGAACACGTCCTCACCTACTCCTCTCAGGAGAGTTTACCTTTTTGCCAACCGGCTCCTCCGGTTGGAATTTTGCCCAGCAGCCCTTCGCCAGGTGCCTAGCAGCCCTTCGCCAGGTATTCAATGCCTAGCAGCCCTTCGCTAGGTGCCTAGCAGCCCTTCGCCAGGTCTTAGATGTCTAGCAGTCCTTCGCCAGGTGCCTAGCAGCCCTTCGCCAGGTCTTAGGGTTTCGATGCCTAGCAGTCCCTTCGCTAGGTGCCTAGCAGCCCTTCGCCAGGACTTTTTCTGCACACTCAATGAACACATTAGACCAAAATAACATCTTAACTCTTGAACCCTTGCCATTATCAAAACCC
>JAGFNQ010007441.1:0-19107 GCA_024364735.1 Boesenbergia rotunda | reverse complement strand
TGAGGTTTCACATCGGTTGATAAACCAAGGTATGCAAGCTTCGACGATCCATATATGGACTGAAGCAAGCATCTAGGAGCTGGAATATCCGTTTTGATGAGACAATCAAAAAGTTTGATTTCTCACAAAATCCTGACGAACCCTGTGTGTACAAGAAGGTTAGTGGGAGTGCAGTCGTATTCCTAGTATTATATGTCGACGACATCTTACTTATAGGAAACGATATTTCAGTCTTACAGACAGTTAAAATTTGGTTATCCAAAACTTTCTCCACGAAAGACCTGGGAGAAGCAACCTATATCCTTGGGATTAGAATCTATAGAGATAGATCAAAACAGTTGCTCGGTCTTTCGCAGTCTACATATATAGACCGAGTGCTAAAAAGGTTTAGCATGTCGGAATCCAAGAAAGGTTACCTTCCCATTAGGCATGGGATCAACCTTTCAAAGTCTATGTGTCCGCGCATAGAAGATGAGAGGATTTGCATGAATAAGATTCCCTAGGCATCCGCGATAGGATCTATCATGTATGCTATGTTATGTACTAGGCCTGATGTATCGTATGCTTTGAGCGTCACAAGTAGATACCAGTCGGATCCAGGAATGGATCACTGGGCGGCTGTCAAGACAATCCTTAAGTACTTAAGAAGAACTAAGGATGTGTTCCTAATATATGGAGAAGGAGATTTGGTAATACGTGGGTATACAGATGCCAGTTTCCAGAAAGATAAGGATGACTCCAAATCGCAGTCTGGATACGTATTTACTTTGAATGGAGGCGCAGTAAGTTGGAAGAGTTCCAAACAAGACACCGTAGCGGATTCTACCACGGAAGTGGAATATATTACAGCTTCGGAAGCAGTCTGGATCAAGAAGTTTGTCTCCGAACTTGGTGTGGTTCCAACCATTGATGATGCAGTGCCGGTTTACTGCGACAACAATGGAGCTATTGCACAAGCAAAGGAACCAAGGTCTCATCAGTGATCCAAACACGTGCTTCGCCGCTATCATCTGATCAGAGAAATTATAAGTAGGAATGACATACAAATTGAGAGAGTTCCCACTGAAAGGAATATAGCGGATCCTTTAACTAAGGCCTTGCCTCAAAGCAAGTTTGAGGGTCATGTTAGAGCCTGTGGTATTGGATACCGTAGCGATTGGCATTAGGCCAAGTGGGAGATTGTTAGTGATATGAGAGAAGTGTCCTAAGGCAATCGCCTTATGATTGTAAAACATTTATATTAATAAATGATAATTCACTATTTAAGTATACATGCTTGTGTATTTGATTGGGATCTTAAACTCATCTACTGAATGTCCGCAATACAACTCACAGCATAAGAGAATTTGTGAAGAGATCACAACTAGTGATTATCTCTAAATGCGCAAATGTGAAGTACTGAAAATATCCCTAGTCGATGAATTGATAAAAACGGACACTATCAATTCTGTTGAGACTAGCATGGGTTATTCTCTAATCAGCTGATTCTCACTGGCTGGTGGCATTGGGATGTCCAGAGATAAACATGGATGCTAGTTAAGGGAACTAGTTCATTGGAGTAACTAGCTGTAAGACTTCATATGGGAATCTACATGTAGATATGTCAATGAAATCTTACTGCGGCTTAAGTGCGATGTTCCTTTGACTTACGGTGTTCAAGTCATCTTGGTCATGGAGACTTATACTTTGACATCTTAAGCAAACATCTCCAAGGAGGTGTGGACCCAGGATGATCGGGTATAAGCCGAAGTTCCCGATGATGTTTGAACAGCCTACAAAGGATTCATCACTCCTTGCGAGGAGATGTATACTCAGGCCTATCGTCGGATTGTTACTCAAAGCCTCTGGCCAGAGCATATCATGTTTAGAGTAAGAGTCTCTAAAATACATGAGAGTAATTAGAAATCCAAAGGACGAGTAAGACATTACTTGGGCTAGGCGTGACGTAGTCAGCCTAGTGGGGACTGACACCATTGACCGTGTCCTGAACCAAGTGGGTATAAGGTGGTGAAGGGAATGGGGCACGATTCATTAGAGCTGCTGAAGGGTTTCAGAATAATTGCTTCTGAGGTCAAACCGTTGATCTTTCGATTAATTGGGGATCATGATGTACTAATAGGTGCCACTCATGATCGTTCTATAATTAGTTAATTATAGACGGCCAACATAAATCGAAAGCCTATTTAGTCACACGCACTACGAGTAACCCGAGGGATTTAAAACGAGTTGAAAATTGGATTTTCCGATCAAGAGAAATAAGTCGAATCTGAGTTAATCAGAGGCGCAATGGAAACTAAAATGGCTAAGTCTTTTGAAGGCTTTTTGGGCGAATTAAATGAGTTTAATTCGCGATCGGTTCGGGTCGATTTTGGCCGGCCAAAGAGGGTATTAACCCTCCTTGTGGTGGCCGGCCATTAAAGGGAATTAAATCAATTTATTTGGTTTAATTAATAAGATAAATCAAGCACGATTTATTTTATGAATTATGGATAAATAAATTTGTATAAAGAAATTTATATAAATAAATTTATAGAAATTTATTCTTTTATGGAAGATTAAAATAATCCATGAATTGGGTTTATTTTAATTTTCTAAAATCAATTATGAATTGATTTTTCCATAATATGAAAGTTTATAAATTTCTTATAAAATTTATTCCATAATTTAAAGAGAAGAAGAATTAGTTTTTATTATAAATTAGTTTATAATAAAGACTTAGTTTAAACGGAATTAATTCATAAGAATTTATAGGATAAATTTCTTATGATAAATAATTAGTTTTATTATAAAGTTAGTTATAATAAAATTCATAAGAAAATTTATAGAATAAATTTCTTATGATAACTAATTTGTTTTATTATAAATGGTTATAATAAGACTAGGCTTAAACGGAATAAGCAATAAGAAAATTTATAAGATAAATTTCTTATAACTAATTCCGTTAATTCCGTTAATTCGGTTTAGAGGGAGACTTAGCAAAGGAGTTGCTACTATATAAAGGAACCAAAGGCTAGCCCTTATTTCCAATTCAAGTAATTGAATCATAGAGCTCTCCCTCTCTCTCTTAATCTCTTCTCTTCTCCCTCTCCCTCTCTTGCCTAGGGCCGGCGCCCACTTGGAGCCTAGGGCCGGCGCCCACTTGGTGACTTAGGGCCGGCGCAACTCCTCTCTTAGTTGAGGTTGGCGTGAGGTTCAAGAAGAAGAAGGAGAACCCGAATGCGAAGAAGAAGAAGCGGACAGCGATTCCTCTCTTCCCGGAATTTGATTCCGTTACTTCGTTGGTTAGTTTTTCATTATTTTCTCTTATCCTTCTAGTTGTGCCTTCCGAGAATCTAGTTGTTCTCGTCGGCACAAAACTCGTGACTTTGCGAAGTCATCCCGAAGAGAACTCGGCGTGGACGCGAATAGAGGCGAAGCTTCCAAGGGACGCTACGGTTGGATCTCGTCCCTTTCTTCGAGTTACACAAGGTACAAAAGTAAATTAGTTTACTTTTTCGTAAACTTTTATTTTATGATTATGTCGATACACTATAAGGTTGCATGCTAGATACGAAGTTAAAATAATTTAGGAAATTATTTTATGCAAACTCTTCCGCTGCACGTAAAAATTTTAAATTTTACGAACTCGTATCCTTGTCGACATGCACCCGGTCCCAACACATTCTTGTTTCATACTAGGTCCGTTCATAGTCCGTCGACCTAGGGGTTGCATAGCACATTCTGTTGGTGCAGGAAGCACCAGATCGAACCTTGTTTTGATATTGGCAAAGGATTCAAAGTTAAGGGTTATTTGTTGTCTAACAATGCTGCTTGAGAGTGCATGAAACAAAGTCCTAGCGAAGGGCTGCTAGGCACCTGACGATGGGCTGTCAGGAAACCAAGTCCTGGCGAAGGGTTGCTGGGCGAAAACTAACTCCTAGCGAAGGGATGCTAGGCACCTGACGATGGGCTGTCAGGAAACCAAGTCCTGGCGAAGGGTTGCTGGGCGAAAACCAAGTCCTAGCGAAGGGATGCTAGGCACCTGACGATGGGCTGTCAAGAAACCAAGTCCTGGCGAAGGGTTGCTGGGCGAAAACCAAGTCCTAGCGAAGGGCTGCTAGGCGAAAACCAAGTCCTGGCGAAGGGCTGCTAGGCGAAAACCAAGACCTGGCGAAGGGCTGCCGGGCAAAAGTCCAACTGGAGGATCCGGTTGGCATCAGGTAAACTCTCTCGAGTGGAGTAGGTGAGGACGCATTCCCCGTCGAGGGAACAGTAGGCGTCGGTTTGACCTAGGGCTCCATTTTGGAGACCAAAGTCAGAACCAGGACAGCTGAGGTTGTATAAAATAATAATTAATTGCTTTATTGTGTTTTTGGACTAACCCTTGATGCAGGACCGAAGGAACGTGTGTCTGCAACTCAGAGAGCCTCAAAGGAGTGAGGCAACAGCTGAGTAAGGCACCCTGAGTGTCCAGGGCGCCCTCAAGGTAAACCAGAACCAAGTGAAGCAAAATGGGCTTCGGCTGCTTACTGGGCAAGGCGCCCTCCGCAGCGAAGGCGCCCTCAGCAGCGAAGGCGCCCTCGTCAGCCAGGGCGCCCTCAGCGCCGAAGGCGCCCTCAAGAGCCAAGGCGCTTCGCGCCTAAGCTAGCGAAGGCGATCGACTCTATCCAGCCGAGAAGACTGGGTCAACCAAGGCGCCCTCAGCGACCAGGGCGCCCCAGAGGTCAAACCTCATCCCTATCTGGGTGGGATAACGCTTGACCGAGCGAAATCCGGATCTTGGGACACGTGGCAGGGCACCCCCGACGTTCAGGGCGCCCCTAGACCCAATAAATAGGACCCTCGACCAAGGCTTTCACATCAACTTTGAATTCAACACATCCAAACGCTCTGACGACCGCGCTCTGCTCCGGAAACTTCCCGACTCAAGAACGAAGCGCCGTCGACCTCCCACTGCACCGAAACTCGATCTACACCGGGAGTTGGTAAAACAAAGTGTATATTTCTATTTACAGTAATTTTGTAATCTCACTTTGTAACCGTTTTGCACACTATAAAATTGCCCAAAGTAAACGGTCAACGACCGTGGGCCTTGGAGTAGGAGTCGACCCAGGCTCCGAACCAAGTAAAACCTTGGTGTTTGCGTTGTTTGATTTTATTCCGCCGCACACATACTCTTTCTTTTAAATCCGAACATTTTCCGATATTCACCCCCCCTCTATCGGTCTTTCTCGATCCAACAAGTGGTATCAGAGCGGGGAATTCAAACTTGGTGCAACCACCAGTTTGAAAATTTTATTTTCGAATTTTTTTTTGCTTTATTTTTTTTCAAATAAATAATATCTGTAGGTGTATTTAAAATATCCTTACGCCTTTTTCAATTCTAAATTCTCATTTTTTTTACCTAAGTCAGAATCGATAAAACGATCAATTTTTTGAAAACTTGTCATAAATTTTTTTTATTATTATTTTAATATTTTTCTCGAAATTCGTGCTACCTTAAATCAAGAAAATTTTTTTCCAAACATTAAATTCTTATTCTTTTCATTTATCAGAATTGACAAAATCATCATTTTCAAAAATTTTGTCATAAATTGTTTTTTTTAATTTTATTATTAATTCGCCTCGAAATTCGTGCAACATTTGTTTTGGACAATTTTTTTCCTTCTCCCGCACTACTAATCCAAGACCAAGTCTTGGTACATTTCGGTTAATTTTGTTGTGTGCAAGGGTTTTTAAATGGCCAATCGAGAATGGAACAGCGTTCGTCCACCTCTCTTCTTCGGTGAAAACTTCAATTCTTGGAGAAGTCAAATGGAGTTCCATCTAAAGACCCATATGGACATATGGATGATCATTCAAATAGGGTTCCACCCCCCTACAGAAGATGGACTATCAATTGCATGGGACAAACTGGATGAACCAACCCTCAACCAAATTGAGACTGATGCAAGAGCAACTACAATTCTTCAATGCGGTCTAACCAACGAACAACTCAAGCTAGTCGGTTCATTTGGATGTGCTAGAGAAATTTGGGAGAAATTGATCAATCTTCATCAAGAAATCTCAGATGAAGAAGAAGATCAGGTAAGTTATCTCGCACTCTCGGTCCAAGCACAGACAGCCGAGTCAGAGTCTGAACCTGAACCCAGAGTCGAAATCGAACCAGCAGAATCAGACGACGAACTGACTAAGATGGTAACCAATTTCAAATTCTTTTCTAAATTAGAATTAAATAATCAAGCTGATACTGCAATGGTCAAGGAAGGTATAACTTTTGCAGGGAAAACTCCAAGAGAACCACCAAAGAAGGAGCTTCAACCGGTACCCAAGTCCGACTCAGACACGGAATCAGAAGATGAATTTAGATCCGAGACAGCAACAATTAAGGGGGAGATTCCTAATAAGGAATCAAAAGGTAAAATTACAAATTTGAATTTTAAAAATCATATAATTTGTTACATATGCAGGGAGAGAGGGCACTACCAAACTAAGTGTCCTACTCGAAAGATTCAAACGATACCACGGACGGCGACAAAGGAACGAGCTCCAAAAGCACGAAAGAACAAGAGTCGCATCCAATGCTTCAAGTGTCAGGAGGTTGGGCATTACAAAGAGGAATGCACAGATAAACGTTACAAAGATCCAGGGCAACCAACCAAAATGGGTAACTGTAATTTACATCCAAATCCACTCTTTACCTTGAATATTGATAGATTAATTAATCTCCCTTGGTCAAATTTAGATATGGATGCATGCTTAGATAACTTAATGAAATCATGTATATTAGCAAAGTCAAAATTCAAAATGTTAAGATAAGAAAATGAGACTTTGAAAATTAAAATTGATATACAAGAAAAACTGATTAATAATTTTGCAAACTTAGAAAATCCAGAAATTTCTCCTCACTATGACATTATCTGAAGTTTTGTTTTGGCTATTCATAGGACTAGATAGCTTAAGGACTTAACCAATTACTTGAAATTTGAAAACATAATATTGGGAGGAGGTGAGATGATAGTACGTTGGGGAAACCAACTCTAATAAGATCAAGTCTACTTGGTCTCTTTAGACTGGTGAAACCAGCAGAAGCTACCGATCCAAGACCCAAGCTAGTTAGACCAGAAAATGACCTAATTTAATTTGAAAATGAAATTTCATTAAAAGGCTTTGTCAAGGAAAGGGTGGATGATCCCATAAGGCTACGGCCAAAGAAGGCCTAGTGCCTCGCCAAGACCTGGAAGCCAATTTCTGAAATTCAAATTGAAATTATCTTTTGTCAAATTCGAATCTAACACAAATTTCAAATAATTATAGATTCTAATCTGTTTTCAAAATTTCTATTTTTCAAACTTATTCTGTTTCAAAAATCACTTAATCAGTGTTCAAAATTTCTGCTTTCTAAACTTATTTTTTTATCAAATCTGTTTTCAAAATTAAATAACTTTTTTCAAAATAAATGAAAATTCCCTTTCAAAATTAATTTTTACCTTCAAACATGTCTCACAAAGAACTTTTAAGGTTAACTGTTTGAAAATCCTAGATTGGGTGAGACAGGAAAATTAAGTTCAATTAAAATTTCTTTTATGTTGTGTTTTAATTCAGAGGATAATTCCAACATAGTCAAACCATGATTAACATAGTCAAAACTTAGTCAACTGAGTCAAACATGGTCAAACCTAGTCAACACTAAGGTCTTAGATAAAGTCAGTCTATGTCGGATACAGTGGGAGTTCTTCTTAATGTTTTTTAGATTTCTCAAAATCCTTATGCTTTAAAACTTATTTTCATCTCAAAATAAGGCTTTCAAAAGTTGATTCAAAAACATTAATATATTACTATCGCTTTGGAAAAATTATTATCATTTCAAATTTTTTAAACTGTGTTATTATTCCAAATTGAGTTTTCAAAAATTTATCTCCTTGAAAGTTATCATACTCAGAAGATTGTTCAAAAGTGCTTCTTTTGATCTTGACAAACCCTAAAGACACAGAGGAAAGGTCCACTTCATGATCTTCAAGGACTCCTAGGATGTGTCAAATTAAGGGGGAGTCTAAGTCAAAAGAAAAACTTCAGAAAAAGTTTCTTTTTACTTATGTCTTTGTTAAACAGTTCTTTCTAATCTGACTCAAACCTTAAGACTCAAAGGAAGAGTACTTGTGGTCAACAAGCTTCCCAGGACTGAGTCAAGTTTAGGGGGAGGTCAAAATTAAAGAAATTATTTAATAACATGCTTTATTTCAAACTCTTGCAAAAATCTAAGTCTTTCAAAATACTATTTGTTAGAATTTGTGCGACTTATGAAATTGTTTTCGAAATAACATTTACATAGGTTGGAAAATTTCCAGGACACTTAGGAAATATCTTTGTAGTCAACAAGGTTTCCTAGGATGGTATCAGACTGGAAAATGAACCAAGTTAAGTAAAACATTGAACCTTCAAAAGTTCACACACTTTTTTAGCATATATTTTTAAGTACTATCATTTTTTTTAAAAATTTACTTGAGAGTGAAAATTTCCAGGACACTTAGGGAAATGTCCTTGTAGTTAACAAGGTTTCCTAGGATTGTGTCAGACTGGAAAAGAAACCTAGTCAAGTGAAATATTTTGCTTTCAAAAAAAAATCTAATACTTTTCTAAAAGTACGTATGTATTTCAAATCATAATTTATCTCAAAAGTACTTGAAATTTTTTTTTCAAAACTCATAAGCTCTGATACACAATTTCTTCTCAAAACTTCTTTCAAAACATATTCCGTTATTGCTATATATCCAAGGGGAGAGATTGGAAAGAAGAGTGGGAATCAAAATTTTAAAATTTAAATTTTTTTTGTCTCTCTTCAAAAAGTATTAACTTCTTTTTCAAAATGTTTTAAGTACTTACTTAACTCTTTCAAAAACATATTAAGCACTTAATTCTTTTTCAAAAACATATTCTCCCAAGAACATTTTTCCGACGCCTAATTTATCATGATTAAGTTAAATACTTAACTTTATCATGTTAAGTATTGAATAATATTTCTAAGTACTTAACAATTCTTTTCAAAAATCATTCTTTTCAAAAATCATTTCTAAGTACTTAAGTATTTAACGGGTATTTTTTTACTTAATTTTCTCAATCAAGAACTTGACACTTAATTTTCAAATTCTTCTAAAAAGTACTTGCTCCAAAGTTTAAAAACTTGTTACGCCTGAAAAATCCTTTTCTTGAAAATTTTCTAAGCGTGAAAAATTTCTTGAAAAATTTTCTAAGTAAAGTTTCCTTTTCTAAATGTTAAAATTTTTTGTGGAAACTTGAAAATTTTGCCTAAGTAAATTTTTTTTGCCTTATAAAAAGTTGTAAATTTTTTTTAAGCCTGAAATTTTTTTTCATAATGGTAAATTATCTAAGTGTAAAAAGTTTTGAAAATACTTTTACTCGATTCTTGAAAAATACTTTGTCAAAAACATAAAGCACTTAGAAAAACTCATAAATCCCTGTTAGATACCTTGTTCACCCATGCTTGTTTTTGATATATGTCAAAGGGGGAGGAAAGGTCAAAGTTAAGAGTTAAGTTAATTATTCAGGGGGAGAATGAACATTGTTCTCTCTCTTTTTTCACTGTTCAAATTACATTTGGGTTTAGACTGTTACGAATTGATATGTTTTATTAGTCTTAACCTTTATGCTTAAACTGCTATCTTTTTCCTTAACTTTGAATTGTGTTGCCATAATCAAAAAGGGGGAGATTATTGGTGCAGCACCAGATCGAACCTTGTTTTGATATTGGCAAAGGATTCAAAGTTAAGGGTTATTTGTTGTCTAACAATGCTGCTTGAGAGTGCAGGAAACAAAGTCCTAGCGAAGGGCTGCTAGGCACCTGACGATGGGCTGTCAGGAAACCAAGTCCTGGCGAAGGGTTGCTGGGCGAAAACCAAGTCCTAGCGAAGGGATGCTAGGCACCTGACGATGGGCTGTCAGGAAACCAAGTCCTGGCGAAGGGTTGCTGGGCGAAAACCAAGTCCTAGCGAAGGGATGCTACGCACCTGACGATGGGCTGTCAGGAAACCAAGTCCTGGCGAAGGGTTGTTGGGCGAAAACCAAGTCCTGGCGAAGGGCTGCTAGGCGAAAACCAAGTCCTGGCAAAGGGCTGCTAGGCGAAAACCAAGACCTGGCGAAGGGCTGCCGGGCAAAAGTCCAACTGGAGGATCCGATTGGCATCAGGTAAACTCTCCCGAGTGGAGTAGGTGAGGACGCGTTCCCCGTCGAGGGAACAGTAGGCGTCGATTCGACCTAGGGCTCTATTTTGGAGACCAAAGTCAGAACCAAGACAGCTGAGGCTGTATAAAATAATAATTAATTTCTTTATTATGTTTTTGGACTAACCCTTGATGCAGGACCGAAGGAACGTGTGTCTGCAACTCAGAGAGCCTCAAAGGAGTGAGGCAACAGTTGAGTAAGGCGCCCTGAGTGTCCAGGGCGCCCTCAAGGTAAACCAGAACCAAGCGAAGCAAAATGGGCTTCAGCTGCTTACTGGGCAAGGCGCCCTCAGCAGCGAAGCCGCCCTCGTCAGCCAGGGCGCCCTCAGGAGCCAAGGCGCTTCGCGCCTAAGCCAGCGAAGGTGATCAACTCTATCTAGCCGAGAAGACCAGGTCAACCAAGGCGTCCTCAGCGACCAGGGCACCCCAGAGGTCAAACCTCATCCCTATCTGGGTGGGATAACGCTTGACCGAGCGAAATCCGGATCTTGGAACACGTGGTAGGGCGCCCCCGACGTTCAGGGCGCCCCTAGACCCTATAAATAGGACCCTCGACCAAGGCTTTCACATCATCTTTGAATTCAACACATCCAAACGCTCTGACGACCGCGCTCTGCTCCAGAAACTTCCTGACTCAAGAACGAAGCGTCGTCAACCTCCCACTGCACCGAAACTCGATCTACACCGGGAGTTGGTAAATCAAAGTGTATATTTCTATTTACAGTAATTTTGTAATCTCACTTTGTAACCGTTTTGCGCACTATAGAATTGCCCAAAGTAAACGGTCAACGACCGTGGGCCTTGGAGTAGGAGTCGACCCAGGCTCCAAACCAAGTAAAACCTTGGTGTTTGCGTTGTTTGATTTTATTCCGCCGCGCACTTACTCTTTCTTTTAAATCCGAACATTTTCCGATATTCACCCCCCCTCTATCGGTCTTTCTCGTTCCAACACATTCTTATCATATCATAAGCATATCATCATAACCTGTCACATCATTGTCATATCATGAGCATGGCATGCCTCTTAACTTATCATGAAAAGTGCTCTTAGTCCCGACTTACAGGGAAGCATCTCTTAGGCATTTCATCATACTTAAGCCATGCATAACATAAGGGTGCTTAAAGAGCTTAAACATAGACATGTACATCATGATTCTTAGAGCATGAAAAAGCATGGGAGAAGACATGTTATCACCTATACTACGCATAGCATATCATGGGCATCCTTGGCGTGCCTAATTGGGGTTGTAACTTCCCCCTTAGCCCAAATTCTTATTTAATCAGAAAATTCTAGCATATAAACTTTAAGTTTAGAGCATGAAAAACCATGAAAAACATTACACTAACATCATACATTAAGGTAGGCATCATAGAGGAGACATTAGAAGGCATGTTGGGGTTGTTACCCCTTCTTAAGTCCTACTTATCATTCTTTTCAGAAAATTCCAGCATACATACCTTAGTTTCCAAGCATGTTAAAATCATGAATAAACATCATATTAACATCATTAAGTGCATAGCATGTCATGGAGATCATTCATAAGCATAGTTGGGAAATATTACATGCAACCTCATCATACAATGTAATGTATGTTATAGGGAAGGACATTTGCAGGCTTATGGGGAGTTTTGGACTTTACAAGTCCAAGAGTCTTATCTTAGCCGAAATTCACATCAACCATATCCTAGGTTTTTTTTGACAACATAATACCATGAATAACACCATATTTACATCACATATCATCTTATATATCATAGGGAGGGTCATTATCAAGCATACTAGGAGTTTAAACCTCTCTAAGCCCTAAAAGAGATCCTTGGCCGAAAATTCCAGCAAGCCTACTCCGGGTTTTTGGGGGCTTAAGGACAAGGAAAACATCATATTATCATCATCTATTTAGTCACACATCATGAGGAAAAACATATGCAAGTATAGGAGTAGTTTAAACCCTCGCAAGCCCTAAAAACCTTCTTGGCCGAAAATATCAAGAGCTTCATCCTATGATTAAACCATATTAGGCACTCGAAACTATTGTAATGCATGTGAGGGGATTACTTACATCCTCTCGCTTGAATCTCCACCAAGAAGTCCTTGAAGAGGAGGAGAGGAGAGCCCTTCTTGCGCTTCTTTTCCTTAGCCTTGCTTTAGTAGAAGGTAGTCTCTCTATAGGGCACTCTTATGGTTGGAGTTTCGAAAATTTGAGAAGGGGAGGGGAGAGTTTTCGGTTTTGAAGAGGGAAGAGTGAGGAAGAAGAAGAGAGGAAGTTATTCCAACTTCCCTTCACTTATTTATACTTTTCTCATGAAGAGACATGTCTCTTCACTTCCCTAGCTTTAACAAGCATGTTTCTTATTCTCTCAACATGAAACATGGCTTGGTGTGTTGGTTATGACATGATTAGTGCAACTAGGAGGTTCAAGGTTCAATCCTTGCTTCCTCCTTTCTACCTCTTCTTTTTATCACATTTTGCACTAATCCATATCAAAGCCCATTAAGCCAAGCCCATCATAAAATTTCATAATAATGATAATGTTTCATGAATTCATAATATTAATAATATTTCATGAATTCATAATATTTCATATGGGAAAATTTTGGGGTGTTACAATCCTCCATACCTTATAAAAAGTTGGTCCCGAACTTTAAAATAATTCCAGATACTTTAATCGTATTGCCTCCTCTTGTTCCCACGTGGCTTCTTCGAATTGTTCATTCCGCCACAGAACCTTTACTAAGGGTACTTCCTTGTTCCTTAGCTTTTAGACTTCCCGGTCTAAGATCTGTATAGGTCGGCGTTCGGAACTTAAGTTCTCTGGATCTTGTACCGGTTGGGGCTCTATCATCTGATTCACATCAGAGGTACATTTCCTGAGCATTGATACATGGAAGACATTGTGGATAGCCGACATTTCTGACGGCAACTCCAGTTCGTAGGACACTTTGCCTACACGTCTCAGAATCTGATACGGTCCCACATATCTGTTAGTGATATGAGAGAAGTGTTCTAAGGCAATCGCCTTATGATTGTAAACATTTATTTTAATAAATGATAATTCACTATTTGAGTATACATGTTTGTATTTGATTGGGATCTTAAACTCATCTATTGAATGTCCGCAATACAACTCACAGCATAAGAGAATTTGTGATGGGATCACAACTAGTGATTATCTCAAAATGTGCAAATGTGAAGTATTGAAAATATCCCTAGTCGATGAATTGATAAATATGGACACTATCAATTCTGTTGAGACTAGCATGGGTTATTCTCTAATCAGCTGATTCTCACTGGCTGGTGACATTGGGATGTCCGGAGATAAACATGGATGCTAGTTAAGGGAACTAGTTCATTGGAGTTACTAGCTGTAAGACTTCATATGGTTATCTATATAGATATATCACTGAAGTTCTTACTGCGGCTTAAGTGCGATGTACCTTTGACTTGCGGTGTTCAAGTCATCTTGGTCATGGAAACTTATACTTTAACATCTTAAGCAAGCATCTCCAAGGAGGTGTAGACCCAGGATGATTGGGTATAAGTCGAAGTGCCCGAAGATGTTTAAACAGCCTACAAAGGATTCACCACTCCTTGCGAGGAGATGTATACCCAGGCTTATCGTCGGATTGTTACTCAAAACCTCTGGCCAGAGTATATCATGTTTGGAGTGCGAGTCTCTAAAATACATGAGAGTAATTATAAATCCAAAGGACGAGAAAGACATTACTTGGGCTAGGTGTGACGTAGTCAGCCTAGTGGGGACTGACACAAATAGACCGTGTCCTGAACCAAGTGGGTATAAGATGGTGAAGGGAATGGGGCACGAATCATTGGAGCTGCTGAATGGTTTCAGAATAATTTTTTCTGAGGTCAAACCGTTGATCTTTCGATCAATTGGGGATCATGATGTACTACTAGGTGTCACTCATGATCGTTCTATAATTAGTTGATTATAGACGACCAACATAAATCGAAAGCCTATTTAGTCACACACACTACGAGTAATCCGAGGGATTTAAAACGAGTTGAAAATTGGATTTTCCGATCAAGAGAAATAAGTCGAATCTGAATTTATCAGAGGCGCAATGGAAGCTAAAATGGCTAAGTCTTTTGAAGGTTTATTGGGCGAATTAAATGAGTTTAATTCGCTATCGGTCCGGGTTGGTTTGGCCGGCCAAAGAGGGTGCCAAACCTCTTTGTTGTGGCCGGCCACATTAAAGGGAAGAAACCAATTTAATTGGTTTAATTAATAAAATAAATCTAGTGCGATTTGTTTTATAAATTATGGACAAATAAATTTGTGTAAAGAAATTTATATAAATAAATTTATAGAAATTTATTCTTTTTATGGAAATTAAAATGATCCATGGAATGGTTTATTTTAATTTTATAAATTCAATTATGAATTGATTTATCCATAATAAGAAAGTTTATAAATTTCTTATAAAATTTATTCCATAATAAAAGGAGAGATTAATTAGTTTTTATTATAAAGTTAGTTATAATAAAATTTATAAGAGAATTTATAGGATAAATTTCTTATGATAACTAATTAGTTTTATTATAAAATTGATTATAATAAAACATGGTTTAAACGGAATAATTCATAAGAGAATTTATAGGATAAATTTCTTATGATAACTAATTAATTTTATTATAAAGTTGGATATAATAAAACTAGGCATAACGGAATAAGTCATAAGAAATTTTATAAGATAAAATTCTTATAACTAATTCTGTTAATTCCGTTAAGAGGAGACTTGGCAAGGGAGAAGCAACTATATAAGGAACCAAAGGGAAGCCTTTATTCCAAATCAATAATCGAGTATTGATATAGAGCTCCCTCTCTCTCTCTCTTTATTCTCTTCTCCTTCCCTTCTCCCCACCTAGGGCCGGCGCCCACCTTGAGTCATCTAGGGCCGGCGCACCTCCTCCCAACCTTGGTTGCCGTGAGCTATCAAGAAGAAGGAGAAGCCAACCAAGAAGAAGAAGAAGCGGATCACATCTCCTTCCCTCTCGGAATTCGATTCCGTTTCTTTGGTGGTTAGTTTCCTATTTATTCTCTTGTTCTTCTTTGTTGTGCCTATAGAGAATCAATTAGTTCTCGTCGGCACAAAACTCGTGGCATTGCGAAGTCATCCCGAAGAGAACTTGGAGTGGACGCGAATAGAGGCGGAGCTTCCAAGGGACGCTATGGTTGGATTTCGTCGCTTTCTTCGAGTTACGAAAGGTATAAAGTAAATTAGTTTACTTTTCCACAAAGTTTTATTTTATGATTATGTCAACACACCATAAGGTTGCATGCTAGCTACGAAGTTAAAATAATTTAGCAAATTATTTTATGCAAATTCTTCCGCTGCACGTAAAAATTTAAAATTTTACGAACTCGTATCCTTGTCGACATGCACCCGGTCCCAACAGTGGTATCAGAGCCGGTTAGTGTTCGACTTAATCATATAATTGTTTTGTGGAAAGCTTTGTCATGATCTCAGTTTCGGAAAAATTTTCAATCATGGAAACTTTCCAATTATGATAAATTTTAGATTTAGGAATTTCGAAGTTTGGAAATCCTCATGAAATTTCGCAAACGTTTGAAATTTTCTAATTTCTGAAATTTTATAATAATTGTGAAAACTTACCATCTTTGGAAACTTTCCAATTTTGGAAATTTTTCTATTTTAGATATTTTCCAATTTTGGGAATATGTAAGTTTCCTTTGTACCAGAAACTTACAATTATTCTGAAAACCAATTTTTGAAATCTCGCAATTTTGGGCACTTTCTTTTAAGAAAGTCTAGACAAATTCATGGACAGTTAATTGACAATTAAATTTGAATTGGTTTTTTAAATTGACAACAAAATTCTTTACTTTGGATTGAGCCTCGGGGAGCCGTACAATTTAAAGTTAGTTGTTGTAATTTAATTCCCCAATTTTTAATTGAAATTGTCATGTTTGATTTGGATTGAGCCTCGGGGAGCCGTCCAATTGGATTTACAACAAATTACTTTTCTTTGGGTATCTAAGCCTCAGGGAGCCACCCTTAGAAAATGATTTGTTGTAATTAATTAAATCCATGAATAAAATATGTTTAAGAGGTGATGCTCTTACATATTGTTGTCTCCAAAATTAATTAGGAAAATGGTTTCCTATAGAGTTTCTTAAATGAGATTTTCATGAAAATAATATATAGTTGAATTAAGGGATTTGTCTCTTAATTTAATAAGATTTGATTTAGAGAAATCAAAGACTTGAACATATTATTTCCGAAATTAATTATGACAATTTAGGAAATTGTTTCCCAAAACAATTCCTTTAATTAAGTATGAAATGGAATTAGGAAATCCGGTTCCTAATTCAATTAATGAGACTTAATAACATAAGTCATATACATACTTAATTAAGGAAATCGTTAGTCATGACATAATTCTATGTCATGAATGTGCTTAGAAAAGAAAGGATGAGACCCAAAACCCCTTACAAAATATTAAGGCCAACACCTTCCATTAATATGATTAGAATCGGAGTTTTGTTTCTCGTTTGGGTTGATGGACACATCCATGCCCAGCTTGAACCTCAACATGTTCAAACCATGGAATTAGTTTATGGATAATATAGTTGGAGTCAGAGGTCAATCCTTAGTTTTGGTTGTTGGACACATCCAAGCCTGACTAAACGGTTGAATGAGCTCCAACCATATTAAAACTATTTCTTGATTAATGGGTCAGCCTTAAGCTTGGAGCATCGATTTGTTGTGCCACAGCCAAGGTCGATGCAAAGAGAGGTGCAGTTGGGTGCTATGTATAAAGTTGCATACTTGTTAATGAGTTAACAACCCAATGATTTATGCAAACATTCAATTAGTTGATAGCATAAAGTGATAGTTACATATATGTGATGTGTAATCGGTATAATTACCTACCTTCATAGCTAAGAAAAAGTTGATGGCCACAACCATGGTTGTTCTTATCTATGGTTGGATATCAACCTATTTGGAGATGTTCCTACGATCTCCCGAATTGATAATAAGGGTGACTCAATTTGTAAAATAAATAAGATTTAATTTATGTATGATGATACATTCTTTAATCATTCTTCTCACATAATCTCAATTTGTATTTCTAGGATAATCACTCGATCATGTCTTCCCTAAACTTGCGTTCCATTTTGGACACCAATAAACTGACTGGGCCAAACTTCATGGACTGGCTTTGAAACCTGAGGATAGTCCTCAAGGCAGAGAAGCTTTTCTTATGTCCTTGAAGATTAACTTCCCAACCGTCCTCCTGAAAATGCAACTCCAGACCAGTTTCCTAAGTTGCTCAACCTGCTGATGACTATAGAGCCTTTTGTGAAGCAGGATCAAAAGATGGTACTGTTAGTTGGTTCTTTGAAGAAATGTTCTAAGAGGAAGGCCAAAGAACAGAATAAGGGAAAGAAGAAAAAGGCCAAAAAGACTGAAAATACCCTAAAAGGCACTTGCCATCACTGTGTCAAGGAGGGTCACTGGCGAAGAAACTGCAAGGTTTATCTTGAGTCCTTGAAAGAGAAGGCATCCGATGCCCCATCCTCTTCAAGTATCTTCGTTATTGAATGTCACTCTATTTCCTCAAACACATGGGTACTTGATACTGGGTGTAGCTCACATATATGTAATGACATACAAGGGCTAAGGAATAGAAGAAGACTCGTCAAGAGAGAAGCGAATTTGCGAGTTGGAAACAGAGCAAAGATTGCTGCTGTTGCCATCGGAACATATTTGCTAAAGCTCCCTGCAGGACGTGTCCTAGAATTGGATAATTGTTATTTTGTTCCTTCGTTAATAAAGAACATTGTGTCTATTTCATGTTTGAATGAAAAGGGTTATCATTTAACTTTTAGTAACAATTGTTGTTATATAACTTTAAATGGCGTTCTTTATAGGAATGGAACTTTGTGCAATGGTATCTACACGTTAGATTTATCCAGTGACGTTTTCAATATCGAAGTTAGCAACAAACGTGCTCGAATAGATAATCGAATAGACTCCTACACTTGGCATTGCCGTCTTGGCCATGTAAGTAAGAAACGCATGATCGAATTACACCGATGTGGAATTCTGGAATCATTTGAACCCGGTTCATTTGATACATGCGAATCATGCTTAAAAGGCAAGATGACCAAATTACCCTTTTCCGAAAAAGATAATCCAGTGGGAGAATTGCTTGGTCTAATACATACTGATGTATGTGGACCAATGTCAACTCTTGCACAAGGAGGCTATAGCTACTTCATCACCTTTATCGATGATCACTCACGATTCAGGTACGTGTTCTTGATGAAACACAAATCTGAAGCCTTTGAGAAATTCAAAGAGTTCAGAAATGAAGTAGAGAAACAGCTTGGAAAAAGTATTAAAATACTTCGATCCGATCGGGGTGGTGAATACTTAAGTCAAGAGTTTCAAGATTATCTTAGGGACAATGGGATATTATCCCAATGGACTCCGCCGTATACACCACAGCATAATGGTGTATCTGAGAGGCGCAACTGAACCTTGATGGACATGGTTAGGTCGATGATGAATCATGCAACTCTTCCAAAATCCTTTTGGGGCTATGCACTTAAGACAGTTGTTTACTTGCTAAACAGAGTCCCGACCAAGGTAGTCTCTACTACTCCATATGATATATGGAATAGTAAGAAACCCCACTTAACTCACCTTAAGATATGGGGTTGTCCTGCTTATGTGAAGCGGATTGTGTCAGACAAATTGGATGCTAAGTCTGATAAATGTCTATTTATTGGATACCCTAAGGAAATGAAGGGTTACCAATTCTATCATCCCATTGAACAAAAGGTGTTTGTTTCAAGGCATGCTGTATTTCTAGAAAAAGAATTTCTTTTACAAGAA
>JAGFNQ010007440.1:52434-70478 GCA_024364735.1 Boesenbergia rotunda | reverse complement strand
AAAAGGAACCATTGGTAAGAGGTAATATTTACATGAAAACTGCGAAGCTCTTCAGCTTCTTCAAGTGCGATTTGCTTTTCGTATTCTCTCCTGGACTGAAGTGCGAAAAAGAGATTAGTGGCACCTTAAAGAAGAGAAGGATAGCATCATAAATAAATATAGAGTGGAACTGATTTGTCCTGTTGCATAAAATCAGGAAAGCAAACTTTCAATAGCTTCTACATTCTGAGAAATTAAGCAACTAAAGCTATTAACTATTTGATCCATAATAATCAACTAACATTTAGATATTAGGATACAAAACATGAGAGAGAGGACATGTAATGATCGATGAAGTAACAAAGGAATCATATTAACTCAATGTGAAAGGGGATAAATTTCATAATAAAATATTGTTAGTAAGAGTTCCATTCTGTAAAAGAGAAACACACCACCATACATAGAAGGGAACATTTTGGTCATGCTCACCGTGGCCAAATTATCTAAAAACTCTGTCTCATCCTCATCAAGGGCTTTTGGTGGTCCTATACATACAAAGAACACAAATGCATTACACATGAAAAAAGTGAGGCCTTTCGAAATATCGTTTAAGGAAGAAAAACACTCAATATCGACCCACTTGGAATTGGATATGGCAAAGGTGCTAATTTGTCCACTGCTTCATCAATGGAAACTCAAATGCAATTCTTGGGAAATGGATCATTAAAAAGAAATATTATTTTAAAACTTATCATTTCCATAAAATTGCAGCTTTGATAAGTATTTGATACATAGCTCACAAAATGGATTCCTATAAGTATTTGACAAATAATCAATCAACAGAAAAGAATATCATTCAGGAGTTAGCCATATGCAACATTTAAGTAAAAAAACCTAACTTTCATTGTATCCTTGTCCTGCATGAGAATGAATCATGTCACCGTTATAAAGTAGCTACTTCATAAGTTGGAGGATGAAAATTTGTAATGAAAACAAACTCTCTTGAAAAGGAAAGCCAACAATGTTTCATCTTATAATTGTACTAACTAGTTTCTTCAACATATCTAACCTTAGATATCTCCATGCACAATGAACCTAATGGACTCATATTTAAGCTTGATTCGTATTGTTTGAAAACTGAAAATAGTTGAACAGATATCTCATACACCATACATAACGTGCACAAGTTTACAGTAAAAGAGAAGTCTTTTTTCTTTTATGAAGGAAAGTTCATCCAGGTTTTATTTTGTAAAATTTCATGTCTTTATTTTGTGGACATCAAAAATGCATGAAGAAAGTTAAGTAGAACAATTACTAGATATAACTCCCAATATTTCTAGTAAAGTTCTTATTAACATTTAAGCAAAACTCTTTTAACAAAAGAAAGCTATAATTTAATCCAACAGAAACTAACCCACTGTGATCCAATCACAACACTTAGCTAGAGCATAACTAAATCATCAATTTCATCCAGAATCTATTCTAAACTACTTCCATTTTGCACCCCACAATTCAAACCAAACAAGATTTCTGCAAGCTATGAACAACAGCTTAACCAACAATTTCTCCCATGGACATAGATATAAACCAAACACAGACCACACTCATGTCACCCATCCAAACCAATCATCAAGTCCGTCCAAAACTTCAGACCAAGGCAAAATGCACAGAAACCACCACAACACCATCTCTACAACTGAAAAGCTATCAAGAAATAAAATCGGATTAAAGATCTGTTACAAATTTCTAATTCTAGCAACCCAAACACCCAACCAAGCATCCCAACAGATTTGAACATAAGAAATCCAACTCTAACGGAAAGCAATTCTTACCTCTGCTCGGCGCACAGCAACAGCGAAGAAGGAAGAAGAGGAAAGGAAACACCCAAAACCACACAGAGTCCTTGCGATGCGCAACACCACCCCTTGTAAATTCGACGCCAGTGCTTGGGTGGCGCCGCTTGATCGAGTCAGATTTTAGGAAGAAGGCGGCGCCGACCTCGCTTGCGTGCAGAGGAGAAATCGCGAGGGAGGAGGCATGTGATTTGGGCTTCTCAGTAGAGGAGGGTGCGCTCGGCGGCTTCCTTCGCCGGATCGCCGACATCGCCGTGCGCGATAGGGGCTGATCGACTCCTGCGAAAAAAGAGAGCAAGGGAGAGAGAGAGAGAGATCGGCCGCAGAAGACTGAAGGGAATGGGGGAGGAGAGGGAGTCGGCGATGAGGGGCTGTGTCGGACCACCAAGGAGGAAGGGGACTTGCTAGAGGGGAGGTGGCTGGCTTGGCCGGCTGTCGCGCGAGGAAGGGTTGGCGTCGGCGCTTTAGGGCACGAGGAAGAAAAAGGCATAGGGAGGGAAGATAGTAAATAGAAGGGTTTATATAATATATATAATTAAACCGTTGATATCCACCGTTGATATCCACCGTTGATTTTGTTTATTGATTGAACAGCACAACAATACAACAACAACAGTTTAATAAAACTGTTGTATATTGTCATAATAAACAACAGTTTCTCACATCAGTTGTTATAAATCCAGCCTATAGACAACGGTTATTTTATAACTGTTGTCGTTGAGTATACATACGACAACACTCATGTTATTACTGTTGTCTTTTTACGTATAAGACGAACAACAACAACGGTTAATACTAAAACTGTTATTAAATTGACATAAGACAACACTTTTTCAAAAAATCGTTGTCTATTATGTGTTGTTGAATGCAAAAATTCTAGTAGTGGTACAATCACACAGCACTCGTACCCTCACGACTCAACTGGCTCCTCATCAGCAGCCTCGACTATTGCCTTCGCGCCCTCTTCATATTCGGCTTTCGTCCCTCAGATGTACGCAATTCTCCAGCTTGCCTCCATGTCATCCTTCATGCATGCCTCGAAGTCCGTGCCCCTCAGCTCTTCGTCCCTGCTCTCCAAGGTCCCTTGGGTGCACACAAGCCTCCAGCTTGTCTCCATGCCACCCTTCACTGTACCGAGGCCGTCCAGCTAAGTCCATATGTGTAACCTGCGCACCCTGCACACTCAACATACACATATCAAATACGCAAGGGTAAACCTAACTTAATCCCTTTGCCCAAACATCAAAACTCATGCTCACTCTGGACCACAGATTGCCTCGACAAACTTTGTGATGCCAGGTATAGGGTTGAGTTCCATGCAAGAAAATGCTTAATTAAACAAGATTGCTCCGAAAATATCATGTTAGAAGGATATAGAGAAGCAAACCTTTATTATCTTAATCTTTCTTATGCTTCTAACATCTCTCCTGAGTGTTTCATATCTAAAGAAGAAGAAGGATGGTTGTGGCATCGGCGGCTTGGTCACAACAATATAAAGAATATAGCAAGGGTCGCCAAGATAGAGTTAGTAAAGGGGCTCCCAATAATCAAGTATGAAAAGGACAAGATGTGTGATGCATATAAAGAGGGTAAGCAATCAAAATCATCACATAAAGGTAAAACCCTCACTTACACTTCATTACCTATAGAATTATTGCATTTGGACTTGTTTGATTACCATAGTACACCTTCAATATTAGGAAGTAAATATTGCTTGGTAATTGTAGATGATTACTCTAGATATACTTGGGTGTATTTCATGATACATAAGGATGACACTTTAGAAATATTTGTAGGTTTTAGTAAACGGGTTGAAAATGAGAAACATCTCAAAATCAATTGAATTAGGAGTGATCATGGTGGGGAGTTTGAAAATTCAAACTTCTCACATTTTTGTCTAGAAAATGGGTACAAACATGAATTTTCATGTCCAAGGACCCCACAACAAAATGGTGTGGTAGAGAAAAGGAATAGGGCTTTACAAGAAGTCGCTAGGACAATGCTTAATGTGTAACGCCCTCCCTTCCCGCCCTACGATGTAGGCGGGAGGCGGCGCTACGCGAACATACATATACGCATATGGAGATCTTAATGCAGCGGAATAATTTAAAACTTCCTACATATGCGTTTAAACCATGCAATTTAAAACTTGAATCATGTTGACTTCTCTTAGCTATCATTCTTAAACATGGTTACTTGGTAAACATAGCATTGTCATAACATAAGACATAGCATGGGAGACATAACATTCTTGAACATGCTTGCATTAAACATAATGTTCTAAACGAACACATCATGGTATAGCATGATAAGATCATAATTTAGCAATGATAAGTATGGTAATAATGTACGATATAGAAATCAACATAAGTTGTTCATAAGCAACATAAGAAATAACATATTCCTAGTAAGTTGTTCTTAAGAAAACCATCATAAAGTATAGCATAAAAACTAAGATGACCATGCAAAACATATGACATATGACAATTATGAGTAATAGGATCTTTTTCTTTTGCCATGTCACAGCCACACACACACACTTGCCCCTCCTACTGCTTCCCTTAGCTTAGTATCCTCTTGCTTGATCTGCGATATAAGAAAATAAAACTTATAAGCACATAGGCTTAGTAAGACTCTTTCCTACTCACTAAAATCATACATCACATATAGTCAATGGAAAGAGCATAACATAGAGAGTGTAACATAAAAGAAAAGCATATCATGAGAAGGTATTCATAAAGCATTTGGCATGAAGAGGCATATAGATGTACATGAAAACACATAATCATAAGGAAGTGCTTAACATGTAATGAAAGTGCATATGGCATAAGAAGTACTTGATGTTGAGGCAATCGACCCTTAAATGATTGGAAGATCATGATTTTGATGTGTGTGGTTGAATATGTTTAAGGTTAGAGTGTTATGTTGTATTTGATGTGTGTGATTGAGTTTCCAGGACTTGGAGAATCACACACGTTGGATATATCTGAGGGACGAGAGCCAAGGGAGGAGAGCTCCAAGGGCAAGCCGGGAAGTGGACTTCAAGGGCACATGTGAAGGGTGGCATGGAGGCAAGCCAAGGGAAGGCTTGCGTGCGTATCCGAGGGATGATAGCCAGAGGAAGAGGACTTCAAGAGGCAAGCCAAGGGAGCAGACCTGAAGGCATACGCGAAGGAGAAGGTCCGGAGTGGCTGGAGCTGAGCTGTGAGGCAGGGCAGTCGACTACCCATGGGACAGTCGACTGCTAAAACCCACAGAAAGTTTTTGGCCTCGGACCAGTCGACTGCCCATGGGGCAGTCGACTGGTATACCCTGAAAACTAGCCGTTGGCTAGCCGTTAGCTAGCCGTTGGCTAGCAATTAATGCTAGACCAGTCGACTGCCCTTGGGGCAGTCGACTGGTGCGGGGCTGGACAGACTACGAGTTTGTCTTGTTCACCTATAGAAGGAGCACCTTTTTGGCACGAGCATGGTACGGTTCCGTACAGTGTCGAAGTGCTGCTCGTCTGAAGAGGGTTTTCCACTTCCTCTCTTGTATTCTACTGTATTCTAAAAAGAGAAAGATCGACTGTAAAGAGTTCTCCACCTCAAGGAGAGTTTTCAATAGTGAAAAGCGGTGCTCGCGGCGTGAATCCTTGGACTAGTCACCCGTTTGGGTGGATACCAAGTAAACGATAAGTGTTAGCATTGTAATTGTTTTCATTTGCATATTATTTCTGCTGCGCTAACAAATTTGTAGAGATCCAATTCGAAAAAGTGCTATTCACCCCCCCTCTAGCACGCCAAGTTGATCCTTCAGTTGGTATCAGAGCCGGTGTGTTTCAGAAGAACTAACCGTCAACCGGAGCAAATTCAATGGCGTTTCAAGAGGGATACTCCACCGCACGACCACCTTTCTTCGACAGGAACGACTTCGCGTACTGGAAAGGTAGGATGCAATACTATCTTATGAATGATATTGAAAACTGGATCAGTGTTGCAAATGGCTTCGAGGTGCCCGTCGATGAAAGAGGAGAACCGACACCGATGAGATCTTGGTCAAAGGAGGTGATGAAGACGGCGTAATCCAATGCCAAGGCCACCACCACACTGCAGTGCGGGCTATCGAAGGAGCAACTGAACAAGGTGGGGCCGTTCAAGAGCGCCAAGGAACTGTGGGACAAATTGATGGAATTGAACGAGTAGTCAAATGAGTCCAGAAGAGACAAGAAGGACTTGCTAGTGGCCCAACTACAATCCCTATCCATGAAGAGCAACGAGACCGTCAGCCAGCTACATGGATGGGTAAAGGAAGTGATAAATGAGCTCCATGTGATTGCAGAGAAGATCGAGAATCGGGATATCGTCAGGTATGTTTTACAAGCCTTCCCGAGAACCACCTTGTGGGCATCCATGGTAGATGCATACAAGGTATCGAGGGATTTGTCAATTGTTAAATTAGACGACCTTTTTTGTGAATTTGAGCTACACGAGCAAGCTAATGTCTCGGCCAAAGTGAAGGGTATTGCCTTTGTTGCAGAAAAGGAGAAGAAGAAAAGGAAGGAGAAGAAGAAAGTGATCTACTCATCATCATACTCAGAAGAATCCAGTGCCTCCTTGGATAGCGATCAAGAGGCGTTTATGGTAAGAAAATTTCGTAGAGCTTTTAAAAGTTTGTCTAACAAGTCCTATGCTCGGAAAGGGTTTAAAGGTAAGGGTAAGACCAAGGACATCATATGTTACAACTATCACCAAGAGGGACACATGAAGAACGAGTGTCCCCAATTAAAGAAAAGAGATGACAAGAAGGAGGAGAAGAAGAAAGGGGACAAGAAGAAGTCAAAAGGAAAGCAGAAGGGTGCCACCAACCTAAAGGCGACATGGGATGATCCATCATCCTCAGAGGAAGAAGAAGAGCAAGTCTCCCACTTTGCTCTTATGGCACAAGACCACCCAGATTCATCAGATGATGAACAAAGCTCAAGTAGTGAAGATGAGAGCTCCTCCACTTCATCATCAGAGTCAGAAGCTTCGGTAAGTGCGGTATACCACTTACCCTCATCTATTTTAGTAAAAATTATTTCTAGGACTAACATGGACTTAGCTAAGGCTAGAAGTAAAATTAAGGATCTAAAAGAAGAAATTGCCATGCTTAGAGTAGAATCCACTAAGCTTAAAGAATTGCATGCTAGTTCTACTTCTTCACAAGCTTTACATCTTAAAATTGAAAATAGGGAACTAATGAAACAAATAGATGACCTCACAAAGGCCCTTAGGAAATTCCAAGTAGGATCTAGTAACCTGGGCATGATCATCAACAGTCAAAGGGTTGTGTATAACAAGGCCGGGTTGGGTTATAGGCCTAAGACAAAGGAGGTAGCCTTGGTCTCACTTACCGGTAGGATTGGTGCATCTAGGAGACTACGCTAGGGGAACCACAAAGAAGGCATGGGTACATAAGAGATTTCTAAATGATGCTTATGGATCAAAGATATGGGCACCAAAAGAGTATGTTTTCCATGTTGTTTAGGTAAAGGTGAAGGAGGCCTCAACTATGTGGATAGTAGATAGTGGATGCTCAAGACACATGACCGGGGATGTGAGCAAATTCACCACTATTAGCTACTTAAGAGAAGGGATGATCTCCTTTGCTAATATTGGAAAGTTGAAAATCATTGGTAGGGGCACAATTGAGGTATCTTCCACCATTTCTATACATAAGGTACTTCTAATCAAAGATATGAAGTTCAATTTATTAAGTGTGAGTCAATTATGTGATGCCAGTTTTAGAGTTGAATTCATGCTAGGAAATATATAATAAGGCATAATGAATCAAATACTATCATATTAGAAGAGTTTAGAGAGGCAAATTTATATTATCTTGATCTTACTTATGCTACTAACAATGTTGCTAAGTGTTTCATGTCCAAAGAAGAAGAAGGATGGTTGTGGCACCGGAGACTTGGACATGTCAACATGAGGAGCATTGCAAGAGTAGCCAAGGAAGAGTTGGTGAAGGGGCTACCAATGATCAAGTACGAGAAGACCAAGTTGTGTGATGCATGCCAAGAGGGTAAGCAATCAAAAGCATCACACAAAGGTAAAACCATAACCACTACTTCTTTACCTTTAGAACTTTTGCATGTAGATTTATTTGATTGTCATAGCACTCCCTCACTTGTAGGGAGTAAATATTGCCTAGTCATAGTAGATGATTTTTCTATGTTTACATGAGTTTATTTCTTGAAACATAAGGATGATACCCTAGAGATTTTTATAGGATTTAGTAAAAGGGTAGAAAACAAAAAACAAATCAAAATAAACCGAATTAGGAGTGACCACGGTGGGGAGTTCCAAAACGCAAGTTTCACACAATTTTGTGTTGAAAATGGGTACAAGCATGAATTTTCATGCCCAAGGACTCCTCAACAAAATGGGGTAGTTGAGAGGAGAAACCGAGCCTTACAAGAATCTGCTAGGACTATGCTTAATGCATATTCCCTTCCTAGCTATTTTTGGGCCGAAGTGGTTAACACCGCTTGCTATATTCAAAACCGGGTGTTGGTACATAGGTTCCTAGGAAAAACACCTTTTGAACTATGGAATGGAAGGGTACCTCAAGTTCACTATTGTAGGGTCTTTGGATGTAAAGTCTACATCTTAAATACCAAAGATGACCTAAGGAAATTTGAGTCAAAAGCCGATGAAGGAATTCTAGTAGGGTACTCATTGACTAGTAGGGGTTATAGAGTTTACAACAAGAGGAAAAAAGTGATTGAAGAGTCCTCGAATGTTAAATTTGATGAAACAACTAGTACCTACCCTAAAAAAGCCTCAATTGATAAGGATATAGAAGAGGTCCAACCCCTTGCCCAAAGAATCCAAGACCTACATTTGGAGGGTAATGATCAAGGGGGAGTAAGAAGTACCCTAGAGGATGAGGAAGAAGGAGTAAATGAACCCACAACCTCTAGGCACTTGAGACATCACCATGATCACCCTATTGACCAAATAGTGGGTGATGTCACTCAAGGAGTAATGACTAGGTCCTATTTTAGGGATCAAACTAGTCAAATAGCTCTAATCTCCTAATTAGAACCCAAGACCATTGATGAAGCATTGGGAGATGCTGATTGGGTTTTAGCCATGCAAGACGAGCTAAATCAATTTGAGAGAAGTGATGTTTGGGAGTTAGTTCCCAAGCCCAATGATTGCACCATTGTAACCACAAGATGGGTCTTTAGGAAAACTAGATGACTAAGGTAAAATCACTAGGAACAAGGCTAGATTGGTAGCTAGGGGGTTTAACCAAGTTGAGGGACTAGATTATGATGAGACTTATGCCCCCGTAGCTAGGTTAGAATCAATTAGAATTCTACTAGCCTATGCCGCTCACATGGGTTTTACACTCCACCAAATGGATGTGAAGTCGGCATTCCTTAATGGGATCATTAAGGAAGAGGTCTATGTAGAACAACCCCCGGGTTTGAGGACCCTAACTATCCAAGACACGTGTTCAAATTAAGAAAAGCCTTATATGGATTGAAACAAGCTCCCCGGGCTTGGTATGAAAGGCTTTCTTCATTTTTGGTGTCTAAGGGGTTTAGGAGAGGAATAATTGACCCTACATTGTTTCTAAAATCTAAGGACAAGGATATATTTGTTGCCCAAATCTATGTAGACGATATCATTTTTGGGCTCAACAAACAATGACTTCCTACAAGAATTCATCAAGTGTATGGAAGATGAATTTGAAATGAGTCTTGTAGGAGAGTTGACCTTCTTTTTAGGTCTTCAAGTTAAGCAAACCAATGAAGGTACACATGTCTTTCAAACCAAATATGCTAAGGAAATGTTAAAGAAATTCGGTTTAGAAAATGCTAAGGTAGCATCTACACCCATAGGAACCAATGTGAAAATGGATAGTGACCTTAAAGGGAAAATGGTAGACTCTAAACAATACAGAAGCATGATTGGTAGCCTCCTATACCTAACTGCTAGTAGACCCGACATACTTTTTGCAGTAGGTATGTATGCTAGGTACCAATCTTGTGCCAAAGGGTCCCATTTGGTTGTAGTTAAGAGGATCCTAAGATATGTGAAAGGTACCCTCAATGTCGGACTTTGGTATCCTAGAACCCCTAGTGTTGATCTAATTGGATACACTAACTCTGATTATGCGGGTTGTAAGCTAGATAGAAAGAGCATTAGTGGAGGGTGTCAATTCCTTGGGTCTTCCTTAGTGAGTTGGAGTAGTAGGAAACAACCATGCATTGCCCTATCAACAACGGAAGTAGAATATGTGGGAATGGGTGGGTGTGTTTCCCAACTCCTTTGGATCATGCACACCTTAGAAGATTATCAGTTACATTACACAAAGGTCAAAGTCTTGTGTGATAATGTAAGTACAATCTATTTGACCAAAAATCCGGTTCACCATTCTAGGACAAAACACATTGAAGTGAAACATCACTTCATTAGAGACCATGTGACAAGGGGAGACATAGAACTACACTATGTTGAATCAAAGTCAAACCTAGCCGACATCTTTACCAAGCCTCTTCCCGAATCGGAGTTTACATCCTTAAGAAGAGGCCTTGGAATGTGTTTTGTCGAAGTTTAGGATGAACTTGGAGATATTAGTTTTGAAAAAGGGTGCTTGATCCATTAAGATGATACATTTGACTCACTTGTGCTTGTGGCACATAGTTGGACCATTAAAAGTATCAAATTATGAAAACTAGACCAACTATGGGGAAGGCAAGTGTTTAATCAATGGACACTTTGCCCAAAGATCATAGTTTGACATTTTAAACCATTGAAAACAATTTTATGCCTTATATACTTTGCCATTCTTTTGAAAGTTACAAAATTGCAAAATTGGATTGAAAGGGTGATACAAAATGTAGTGGTTTTCAAGGTTTTTAGATTTTTATCAAAAGTCATGCATATTTGAAATTTTATATGGACTAATATTTTTCCCTAATAGAGTATATCATTTCAAACATGTATGCAAAATTTTACAATTTTTGGAATTTTTTGGAATTTTCTGGGAGTTTCTAAAATTCGGCAGAAAAGCTCAAAATTCAGACTGATGGCGTATCAGTCGATTTCCCCATGGGAAGTCGACTGGCACGTGTGTTTTTCAGCTGCTGTAAGAAATTTTAGAAATCTAGTATTCTCACTTTTGATGCCCTAGGTTTGGGCTGCTTGAGGTAATCGTTTTGATGGTGTCAAAGGGGGAGAATGGGTGGTTTAAGTTAGAATTTTAACTTGAAATGGATGGTTTAAGATTTTTCTTCTCACTTAAACCTTGAATGATTAAAAAAGGGGAGAAGACATGGATTAAGAGGGAGGTTACCTCTTAGGTTCTGATATGTCTTACATTTTTAAGATTGTTGAGTGTTAAGTGGAAACTTAACCGGGATTATGATTGGAATTGAAAATGGGGAGAAGACATAGGTTAATGGGGAGGTTACCTATTAGGGTTACTATGTCTCATGCTTTTTCAATTGCTATATTTTATTATTGTTATTGTGGCTGTTATTTATCTCTAACTTAAACATATTGCCACACATCAAAAAGGAGGAGATTGTTGAGGCAATCGACCCTTAAATGATTGGAAGATCATGGTTTTGATATGTGTGGTTGAATATGATTAAGGTTAGAGTGTTATGTTGTATTAGATGTGTGTGATTGAGTTTGCAAGACTTGGAGAATCACACATGTTGGACATATCCGAGGGACGAGAGCCGAGGGAGGAGAGCTCCAAGGGCAAGCCGGGAAGTGGACTTCAAGGGCACACGTGAAGGGTGTGTTGGGTCCGGGTGCATGTTGACATGGATGCGGGTTCGTAATTTTAAAATTAATTACGTGCAGCAGAAGGTTTAGCATAAATAATTTCTCTAAATCATTTAACCACACATCTAAGCATGCAAGTTTATCTTGTGTAGACATGATCATATATTTAAAATTTTTGCAGAGACATAAACTAATTTATATATTGCCTCGCGTAACTCGAAGGAAGGGACGAGATCCAACTGTAAGCGTCCCTTGGAAGCTCCACCTCTATTCGCGTCCATGCCGAGTATCTTCGGGATAACTTCGCAAAGACACGAGTTTCGTGTTCTCGAGAACTACTAGATTCTCCGAGAATTAGATGAGAAAAACCAAGAGAGAAGTCGGAAGACTAATCACAAAAGGATGGCCGGCTGGTGCTCCTTCTTGGGGCTGGTTGGCGCACGGCAAGACGGGGAGAAGAGAAGGAGAGAAAGAGAGGGAGAGAGCCTATGCCTTCATCTCTATGATTATCACCCAAGCCTTGCCTTAGGTCCTTTATATAGTGGCCTCTCAACAATCAAGCCTCTCAAACATGGAATAACTTATTCCATCATGCCAAGTTTGATTTTATATCATGGTTAAAATCATATTTTAATTCATGATAAAAATCAATCATGTCTCTTCTCTCTTATGGAATAAATTTTCTTATCATGGTAAATCAATCCATGATTGATTTTATAAAATAAACCAATCCATGGTTCATTTTAATTTCCATGAAAAATAAATCAAACCTTGGTTTATTATATAAAAATTTATATTATCCATAATTTATAAAACAAACCACACTTGGTTTATTTTATAAATTGAACCAAAAACTTGGTTCTCTCCCTTTGTTGTGGCCGGCCAAGCAAAGAGGATGGAGGCCCTCTTTGGCCGGCCCATCCAAGCCATGTCCCAATGAATTAAACTTATTTAATTCATCTATTAAGTCTTCAAAAGACTTAGCCATTTTACGCTTCCGATGCGTCACTGAAAAATTCAGATTCGACTTATCATTTGGCTCAACCAAACTTAATCTCTCTTGATTGGAAAATCCAATTTTCAACTCATTTTAAATCCCTCAGATTACTCGTAGTGCGTGTGACTAAATAGGCTTTCGATTTATGTTGGCCGTCTATAATTAATCAATTATAGAACGATCATGAGTGGCACCTAGTAGTACATCATGATCCCCAATTAATCGAAAAATCAACGGTTGACCTCAGAAATAATTCTGAAACCCTTCAGCAGCTATAATGAATCGTGCCCCATTCCCTTCACCATCTTATACCCACTTGGTTCAGGACTTGGTCTATGTGTGTCATTCCCCACTAGGCTGACTACGTCACACCTAGCCCAAGTAACATTTTCTCGTCCTACAGATTCTAATTAATCTCATGTATTTAAGAGATTCATACTCTGAACAAGTCATGCTCTGGCTAGAGGCTTCGAGTAACAATCCGACGATAGGCCTCGGGTATACATCTCCTCGCAAGGAGTGGTGAATCCATTGTAGGCTGTTCAAACATCTTCGGGCACTTCGGCCTATACCCAATCATCCTGGGTCCACACCTCCTTGGAGATGCTTGCTTAAGATGTCAAAGTATAAGTGTCCATGACCAAGATGACTTGAACATCGTAAGTCAAAGGAACATCACACTTAAGCTGCAGTAAGAACTTCATTGACATATCTATATGTAGACTACCATATGAAGTTTTACAGTCAGTCACTCCAATGAACTACTTCCCTTAACTAGCATTCATGTTTATCTTCGGACATCTCAATGTCACCAGCCAGTGAGAATCAGCTGAATAGAGAATAACCCATGCTAGTCTCAACAAAATTGATAGTGTCCGTATTTATCAATTCATCGACTAGGGTCAATTTCAATACTTCACAATTGCACATGTAGAGATAATCACTAGTTGTGAATTCATCATAAATTCTCTGATGCTGTGAATTGTATTGCGGACATTCAGTAAATGAGTTTAAGATCTCAATCAAATACACAAACATGTATACTCAAATAGTGAATATTCATTTATTAAAATAAATGATTACAATCATAAGGCGATTGCCTTAGGACACTTCTCTCATATCACTAACAAACTCCCACTTGGTCTAATGTCAATCGCTACGGTACCCAATACCACAGGCTCTAACATGACCCTCAAACTTGCTTTGAGGTAAGGCCTTAGTTAAAGGATCCGCTAAATTCCTTTCAGTGGGAGTTTTCTCAATTTGTATATCATTCCTACTTATAATATCTCTGATCAGATGATAGCGGCGAAGCACATGTTTGGATCACTGATGAGACCTTGGTTCCTTTGCTTGTGCAATAGCTCAATTGTTGTCGCAGTAAACCAGTATTGCTTCATCAATGGTTGGAACCACACCAAGTTCTGAGACAAACTTCTTGATCCAGACTGCTTCCATTACTGCTTCCGAAGCTGCAATATATTCCGCTTCCGTGGTAAAATCCGCTACGGTATCTTGCTTGGAACTCTTCTAACTTATTGAGCCTCCATTCAAAATAAATACGTATCTAGACTAAGATTTGGAGTCATGCTTATCTGTCTGGAAACTGGCATCTGTATACCCACGTATTACCATATCACCTTCTCCATATATTAGGAACACATCCTTAGTGTTTCTTAAGTACTTGAGGATTGTCTTGACAGTCGCCAATGATCTATTCCTGGATCAGACTGGTATCTGCTTGTGACGCTCAGAGCATATGATACATCGGGCCTAGTACATAACATGACATACATGATAGATCCTATGGCGGATGCATAAGGTATCATATTCATTCAAATCCTCTCGTTATATGTAGACTGCTATTCTTGGATTCCGACATGCTAAACCTTTCTAGCAATCGGTCTATATATGTAGACTGCGAAAGACCAAGCAACCGTTTTGATCTATCTCTATAGATTCTAATCCCAAGGATATAGGTTGCTTCTCCCAGGTCTTTCATGGTGAAAGTTTTGGACAATTAAATTTTAACTGACTGTAAGACTGATATATCGTTTCCTATAAGTAATATGTCATCGACATATAACACTAGGAATACGACTGCACTCCCACTAACCTTCTTGTACACACAAGGTTCGTCACGATTTTGTGAGAAATCAAACTCTTTGATTGTCTCATCAAAACGGATGTTCCAGCTCCTAGATGCTTGCTTTAGTCCATATATGGATCATCGAAGCTTGCATATTTTGGTTTTATTAACCGATGTGAAACCTTCAGGTTGTATCATGTATACATCCTCAAGCATGTTTCCATTAAGAAAAATTATTTTCACATCCATTTGCCATATCTCATAATCATAATGAGCTGCTATGGCCAGGAGCATCCGAATGAGTTTAAGCATAGCTACTGGTGAATACGTTTCATCATAATCAATTTCTTATTTCTGACGATATCCTTTTGCCACTAATCTAGCCTTAAAGGTAACAACATTACCTTCCATGTCAGATTTCTTCTTGAAAACCCACTTGCACCCTATGGGCTTAATCCCTTTAGGTGGGTTAACCAAGTCCCATACTTGATTTTTGTACATGAAATCCATTTCCGACTTCATGGCTTCAAGCCATTTATCCCTTTCTGAATTTTTCAGAACATCTTCATAACTGATAGGTTCGTCATCATTAAAGAGTAACACGTCGTTCGATTCACTTATGAGAAATCCGTATCTCATAAGTCACATCGTTTTAATTTTCATGAAAAATAAACCAAACCTTCGTTTATTATATAAAAATTTATATCATCCATAATTTTATAAAAAAAACCACACTTGGTTTATTTTATAAATTAAACCAAAAACTTGGTTCTCTCCCTTTGTTGTGGTCGGCCAAGCAAAGAGGATGATGGCCCTCTTTGGCCGGCCCATCCATGCCAAGCCCCAATGAATTAAACTTATTTAATTCATCTATTAAGTCTTCAAAAGACTTAGCCATTTTACGCTTCCGATGCGTCTCTGAAAAATTCAGATTCGACTTATCGTTTGGCTCAACCAAACATAATCTCTCTTGATTGGAAAATTCAATTTTCAAATCGTTTTAAATCCCTTGGATTACTCGTAGTGCGTGTGACTAAATAGGCTTTCGATTTATGTTGGTCGTCTATAATTAATCAATTATAGAACGATCATGAGTGGCACCTAGTAGTACATCATGATCCCCAATTAATCGAAAGATCAATGGTTGACCTCAGAAATAATTCTGAAACCCTTCAGCAGCTATAATGAATCGTGCCCCATTGCCTTCACCATCTTATACCCACTTTGTTCTGGAAATGGTCTATGTGTGTCAATCTCCACTAGGCTGACTACGTCACACCTAGCCCAAGTAACGTTTTCTCGTCCTACGGATTCTAATTACTCTCATGTATTTCAGAGATTCATACTCTGAACATGTCATGGCTCTGGCCAAAGGCTTCGAGTAACAATCCGACGATAGGCCTCGGGTATACATCTCCTCGCAAGGAGTAGTGAATCCTTTGTAGGCTGTTCAAACATCTTCGGGCACTTCGGCTTATACCCAATCATCCTGGGTCCACACCTCCTTGGAGATACTTGCTTAAGATGTCAAAGTATAAGTCTCCATGACCAAGATGACTTGAACATCACAAGTCAAAGGAACATCACACTTAAGCTGCAGTAAGAACTTCACTGACATATCTATATGTAGACTACCATATGAAGTTTTACAGCCAGTCACTCTAATGAACTAGTTCCCTTAACTAGCATTCATGTTTATCTCCGGACATCTCAATGTCACCAGCCAGTGAGAATCAGCTGATTAGAGAATAACCCATGCTAGTCTCAATAGAATTGATAGTGTCCGTATTTATCAATTCATCGACTAGGGACAATTTCAATACTTCACAATTGCACATGTAGAGATAATCACTAGTTGTGATTTAATCACAAATTCTCTCTTACTATGAATTATATTGCGGACATTCAGTAAATGAGTTTAAGATCTCCATCAAATACACAAACATGTATACTCAAATAGTGAATATTCATTTATTAAAATAAATGATTACAATCATAAGGCGATTGCCTTAGGACACTTCTCTCATATCACTAACAAACTCCCACTTGGCCTAATGCCAATCGCTACGGTACTCAATACCACAGGCTCTAACATGACCCTCAAACTTACTTTGAGGCAAGGCCATAGTTAAAGGATCCGCTAAATTCCTTTCAGTGGGAATTTTCTCAATTTGTATATCATTCCTACTTATAATCTCTCTGATCAGATGATAGCGGCGAAGCACATGTTTGGATCACTGATGAGACCTTGGTTCCTTTGCTTGTGTAATAGCTCCATTGTTATCGCAGTAAACCAGTATTGCTTCATCAATGGTTGGAACCACACCAAGTTCTGAGACAAACTTCTTGATCCAGACTGCTTCCTTTACTGCTTCCGAAGCTGCAATATATTCCGCTTTCGTGGTAGAATCCGTTACCGTATCTTACTTGGAACTCTTCCAACATATTGCGCCTCCATTCAAAATAAATACGTATCTGGACTGAGATTTGTAGTCATGCTTATTTGTCTGGAAACTGGCATCTGTATACCCACGTATTACCATATCACCTTCTCCATATATTAGGAAGACATCCTTAGTGTTTCTTAAGTACTTGAGGATTGTCTTGACAGCCGCCCAATGATCTATTCCTGGAACAAACTGGTATCTGCTTGTGACGCTTAGAGCATACGATACATCGGGCCTAGTACATAACATAGCATACATGATATATCTTAATGCGGATGCATAAAGAATCTTATTCATGCAAATCCTCTCATCTTCTGTGTGCGGACACATAGACTTCGAAAGGTTGATCCCATGCCAAATTGGAAGGTAACCTTTCTTGGATTCCGACATGCTAACCCTTTTAGCACTCGGTCTATATATGTAGACTGCGAAAGACCAAGCAATCGTTTTGATCTATCTCTATAGATTCTAATCCCAAGGATATAGGTTGCTTCTCCCAGGTCTTTCATGGAGAATGTTTTGGACAACCAAATTTTAACTGATTGTAAGACTGATATATCGTTTCCTATAAGTAATATGTCATCGACATATAACACTAGGAATATGACTGCACTCCCACTAACCTTCTTGTACACACAAGGTTCGTCAGGATTTTGTGAGAAATCAAACTCTTTGATTGTCTCATCAAAACGGATGTTCCAGCTCCTGGATGCTTGCTTTAGTCCATATATGGATCGTCGAAGCTTGCATACTTTGGTTTTATTAACCGATGTGAAACCTTTAGGTTGTATCATGTATACATCCTCAAGCAGGTTTCCATTAAAGAAAGCTATTTTCACATCCATTTGCCATATCTCATAATCATAATGAGCTACTATGGCCAGGAGCAGCAATCCGAAT
>JAGFNQ010007440.1:0-25838 GCA_024364735.1 Boesenbergia rotunda | reverse complement strand
TAGTGAATATTCATTTATTAAAATAAATGATTATAATCATAAGGCGATTGCCTTAGGACACTTCTCTTATATCACTAACAGGGTGGCATGGAGGCAAGCCAAGGGAAGGCTTGCGTGTGCATCCGAGGGATGATAGCCAGAGGAAGAGGACTTCAAGAGGCAAGCCAAGGGAGCAGATTTGAAGGCATACACGAAGGAGAAGGTCCGGAGTGGCTGGAGCTGAGCTGTGAGGTAGGGCAGTCGACTGCCAAAACCCACAGAAAGTTTTCGGTCTCGGACCAGTCGACTGCCGTTGGGGTAGTCGACTGGTATACCCCGAAAACTAGCCATTGGCTAGCAATTAATGCTAGACCAGTCGACTGGTGTGGGGTTGGACAGACTACGAGTTTGTCCTGTTCACCTATAAAAGGAGCACCTTTTTTGCACGAGCACGGTACGGTTCCGTACAGTGTCGAAGTGCTGCTCGTCTGAAGAGTGTTTTCCTCTTCCTCTCTTGTATTCTACTGTATTCTGAAAAGAGGAAGATCAACTGTAAAGGTTTCTCCACCTCAAGGAGAGTTTTCGATAGTGAAAAGTGGTGCTCGCGGTGTGGATCCTTGGACTAGTCACCCATCTGGGTGGATACCAAGTAAACAATAAGTGTTAGCATTGTAATTGTTTTCATTTGCATATTATTTTCACTGCGCTAACAAATTTGTGGAGATCCAATCCGAAAAAGTGCTATTCACCCCCCTCTAGCACGCCTAGACGATTCTTCACTTGACATAAACATAAGCACATAACATACTTGACATAGAGAAGTTCTTGACATAAAACATAAGCATATAAAATACTTGACATGGAATAGATGCATAACATGAATGAATGCATGAATTAAATGCACATAACATAAGGATGCTTATTTGAAAATCATAATTGTAAATACTTAAACATAATCTCAACATCATGGGGGGCCCCGGTTTGTACCAATACATACATCCATCATTTGAGCGCATCCCTAAGTAAATACGAAGTAGCTAGTCTCGACCTACTAGGATACTAGGTTACCTTCAACCTAGGGACAGCTACGATAGTCCAAAACCGAGGCTTTCATAAGGAGCCCATCCCTGTTGGATAGCTACGGTAGTCCCAGAACCGGGGACAACTACGGTAGTCCCAGCACCGAGGTTTTCATAAGGAGCCCATCCCTTGGACCTTTTTAGGGTCCGGTACAAGCCCATCCTTAAAGTAAAATAGCTTCACATGCTTCTTTTTACATCATAAGAATTACTCTTGGCATTCCATCATTCATAGAACTTACATCGCATAATTAAAGACATAAACATGATCTTAATACATGAAGCATGGTATAAAGCATACTTAGCATTTCATCATTCATAATTAATGCATAACATCATTATGCCTTAAAGGCATGAATATCATCTTCAATCATAAGGCATGACATACATACATAATTATGTCTTAAAGCATAAACATCATCTTAGTTCATAAAGCTTGCATGATCATGGTACATAGGGTAAGCATGCATAGATAGGTTTTTACATACATGGTACATATCACATAGCATAACTGATCATGGTATTTATCATAAAGCATGCATGGGTAGGATCCATATGAACATGATACATATTACATAGGTTCATGACATTCAACATAAAACAGGCATAGGTCTACATAACCATAACATACATATGATCAAGGCATTTAACTTAATGCATGCATAATTCTACATAAACATGATGCATACTTCACAACACATGTGTTCATGGTATATGGTTTAAAACATTCATGAATAAAACCTACTAAAACATGGCACATAATATAAGCATACAAGGTCATGATGCATAACATATAAAGTTAGGTTTTAGGTATCATAAAATTCATACAACATGCTTGAACATATATCTACATCATAATAAGCCATAAACAAGTACACTTGAAACCTTAGACTAACCCAAACCCTAGAATTGGTGCTTGGCCGAAAGTTCTAGATGGAAGTCCCACTATTCAAGTAACATGTGAGGTATCATAAGTAACATAACACCCATACAATAAATACAATGCCATAGGAAGCCATTAGAACACATGATTGGGGCTAACCCTAATTTCTAACCATGAATTGGGTCTTTGGCCGAAACCCTAGAGGAGTCACAAGTCCATAGAAAATTCATATAACTCACAATTAACCTCCATTGTATCATAGGGAATCATAATAAGCATGCGTGTACAGTTAGATCTAATCCTAACCATGAAATGGGGAAGGTGGCCGAAACATCATGAGGGACTTAGGGTGCTACAAAAATTCCACAAGTCACCACTCATTCTTATTTTATCATGAGAAAGTATTAGGAAACATAAGTGAGGTTTTAACATCATCTCAAACCCTAAAAGGGTGCTTGGCCGAAACTTCTAGGAACCCTAAGTCCATAGTTTTCTCTACATAGATCCCTAACAATTCTTAAATCATGAAAGACAACATAAAAAACTATTATACCACAGGTGAGGGAGTCTTACCTCTTGTTGTCTTGGTTATAAACCTTAAATAGGGAAAAGAGTGAAGACCTTCTTGACCTTAGAAAACCCCCTGCCCTTGTAGCCTTGTAGGAACTTTGGATCTTCAAGAGGGAGTCCTCTTGTGAAGTTTTCCAAGGGGAAAACCTCCCTTGTGGCTCACGGCAAGAAGGAGAAAGAAGAGAGAAGAGGAAGAGCCTTGGTGGAAGAAGAAAAGGAGAAAAGTAACTTAAGCCTCTTCACTTCTCATCCATCTCTTTTATACTAAGTGAAGGGGCATGGTGCCTCTTCACATGGTGCCTCTTCCACTTCCTTTAGCCTCAACTAAATTCCTCTTTCTTTCCCAATAGAACTCCCTTGCTAGGTGAATTAGTTTGTACATGCATGATGAGGCTTTGCCTCTATTCTAGGTCCAAGGTTCAATTTTTGGTGCATGCACTTTCTTTTTATCCCATTTACTCCTATTTTTGGCAATGCCCACATAAGAGGCCACCAAGAGTTATGCTAATATTCATAATTGGAATTCATTTCTATTTATGTTAAAATTCTACCTAAGGTCCACTAATAGCCATGGTACTAGAAGAGCGCATGTAAGGCCCATTAGTACTTAGCTTTTTAATCTATATAAGAAATCATGCTAATGTTCATGCTAGTATTCATATGTTTCTCAAGAATCCATATAGGCATGATCAATATTTTAAAAAAAAAATATTGAGAGGATTTTATGGGCGTTACAATCCCCCATACCTCGTGATGGTTCGTCCTCGAACTTAGAATAACTTCGGGTACTTGCGTCTCATCTCGTCCTCACGTTCCCAGGTGGCTTCCTCGAACCGTTGACTTTGCCATAGGACCTTGACTAAGGGAACCTCCTTGTTCCTTAGCTTTTCGACTTCCCGATCAAGGATCTGGATAGGTCGGCTTTCAAAACTTAGGTCCTCCTGAACTTGTACTGTCTGCGGCTCGATCACTTGGTCTGCGTTTGCAATACACTTCTTAAGCATCGACACATGGAACACGTTATTAATAGCCTACATCTCTTGGGGCAGCTCCGGTTCATAAGCCACCTTGCTGACTCTTTTTAGGATCTAATACGGTCCCACATATCGCGGACTTAGTTTTCCTTTCTTCCCGAATCTCGTTACCTCTTTCATCAGGGCCACTCTGAGGAATACCAAATCTCCAACATCGAATTCCAGGGGCATACGTCAGACAGCCGCATAATTTTTCTGCCTGCTCTGAGCAGCTTCTATTCGTTGTTGGATAATCTGTATAGCTCGGGTGGTGTTGTCGATAAAATCCATCTTGAGCCCCATTTCCTTCTTTTCGCCACCTTTGTACCAACAGATCGGAGACCTACATCTCCTCCCGTACAAAGCTTGATAAGGTGCCATTCTGATAGTAGCTTGGTAGCTATTATTGTAAGCGAATTCCGCTAAACACAGATATCGGCACCAACTCCCTTTGAAATCCAGGGCATAAACTCGTAACATGTTCTCCAGTACTTGATTCACTTGTTTAGTTTGCCCGTCAGTTTGAGAGTGAAAGGCGGTACTGAAGCGTAGTTTAGTGCCAAGAGACTTCTGGACGCATTCCCAAAAATGTGAGGTAAAGCGACCGTCACTATCTGAGATGATGGTCTTGGGAACTCCGTGAAGTATGATTATCTGCTTAGCATATAATTGAGCTAGTTGCTCAATCGAATAGGTCATCTTGATTGCTAGGAAATGGGCAGACTTCGTCAATTTGTCGACAATTACCCATATCGCATCATATCCATTCGTAGTCATGGGAAGTCCTGAAATTAAATCTATAGAGATATCTTCCCATTTCCATTCTGGAATTGGAAGTGGCTGCAGAACTCCTCTGGATCGCTGGTGTTCCGCTTTCACTCGTTGGCAGGTCAGGCAAGTGCTGACATGCCGAGCCACGTCCCTCTTCATACCGAACCACCAGAATTTCTCCTTCAGGTCTTGATACATTTTGGTGGATCCCGGATGCATCGAAAAAGGGGTTTCGTGAGCTTCTGCTAATATTTCCTTCCGTAGCTTTGGATTATTAGGGATACATAGACGATCCCTAAGGTATAATACTCCACTGTCGGCGATACGGAAACCATCGCCCTTTCCTTCTAGAATCTCCTACTTGATTCTCTGAAGACTCGGATCACCATTTTGTTTTTCTAATATGTCGTCGAACAGCGTCGGTGATATTGTCATGGTAGAAAGCTGTCCGGAAATGATCTTGACCCCATAATTCATATTTCTCTTTCGAGTGGGTGGGGTAATACCGATAAGGACATCAAGGTGGCGCTGGACTTCCGGCTGAGTGCATTGACCACTTTGTTTGCCTTCCCTGGATGGTAAAAGATCTTGCAGTCGTAGTCCTTCACTAACTCAAGCCATCGGCGTTGTCATATTTAGGTCCTTCTGAGTGAAGAAATATAGTAGACTCTGGTGGTCTGTATAAATCCTACACTGCGCTCCATATAGATAATACCTCCATATTTTGTGAGCGAAGACCACTGCGGCCAGTTCTAGATCATGAGTGCGGTAGTTCTTCTCATGTTCTTTGAGATGTCTAGAGGCGTAGGCAATGACTTTACCACTTAGCATATGTACAGCTCCGAGTCCCAATTTGGAGGTGTCGTTGTACATGTCGAAGCTCTGGTTACTTTCCGGAAGAGTAAGAATCGGAGCACTTGTATGTCTTCTTTTTAGTTCCAGGAAACTCCTTTCGCAGTTTTCCGTCCATTCGTACTTTTTATTCTTCCGGGTGAGAGCCGTTAGAGGGGTTGCAATTCTCGAGAAGTCCTCCATAAATTTTCGATAATAGCCTGCCAGCCCGAGGAAGCTTCTGATTTCACTGGCGTTCTTCGGCCTGCTCCAGTTACTCACAGCTTCAATCTTTATTGGGTCTACCATAACTCCGTCTTTGGAAATAATATGACCCAAAAAGGCAACTTGGTCGAGCCAGAACTTGCATTTGGAGAACTTTGCGTACAGTTGCTTTTCTCGAAGAATCTGTAATATTATCTTCAAGTGTTCGACATGCTCTTCTTGGTTTCTCGAATAGATAAGGATATCGTCGATGAAGACGATTACAAATTTGTTAAGGAAAGCCGAGAATACCCGATTCATAAGGTCCATAAACATAGCAGGAGCATTTGTCACGCCGAAGGGCATAACGACGAATTCAAAATGTCTGTACCTTGTTCGGAAAGCCGTCTTCAGAATATCATCCTGTTTTACTCTAACTTGATGATAACCAGACCTCAGATCGATCATAGAGAAGACGGTGGCTCCCTTCAGCTGGTCAAACAGGTCATCTATCCTCGGGAGGGGATACCTGTTCTTGATCGTCATGTTGTTCAGCGCTCGGTAATTTATGCACATTCGGATAGATCCATCTTTCTTCTTCACAAACAGTACCGGAGCTCCCCATGGAGAGTGACTAGGGCGAATAAGTCCTTATTGAGTAACTCCTGTAGCTGTTCCTGAAGCTCCCTTAATTCAGCCGACGCCATACGGTAAGGTGCCTTGGAGATCGGGTTAGTACCAGGAACCAATTCGATCTCGAATTTCACTTCTCTATCAGGAGCTAATCCTGGTAATTCATCTGGGAATACCTCTGGGTAATTGCATACAATCCTGACATCTTCTAGCTTCTGGTCCTTTGTTTGACTTGCGTCGACTACATGTGCTAGAAATCCAGTGTATCCCTTGTCTAACATCTTTTGTGCTTTGAGAGTCGATAAGAATTTTCTGGTTCTTTTCCTTGGCTCTCTGATAAATTCAAACATAGAATCTGCCTCGGGATGGAAGACCACCTTTCGCTTACTGCACTCGATAGAAGCACCGTATTTGCTCAGAAAATCCATACCCAATATAACATCATAATCCTGCATGTAGAGTACTATCAGATCGCAGTAGAGTTCTCTATCTGCGATTCCGACTGGCACAACACGCAGTATGTGAGTGGATGTCATTATTTCTCCCGAAGGCAGGGTCGTTAAGAACTTGCAGTCTAGAACTGGTGAAGGCATATCTATCTTCTTAGTGTATGGCATAGAAACGAACGAGTGTGTTGCCCCAGTATCAAATAATGCAGTAGCATACTGACTGTAAATAAGTATCTGACCTGTGACAACCGTAGAAGCATTCGCGGCGTCTTCCTTAGTAATAGAGAAAACCCTGGCATTCGTCGTAGTTGGTGGGGCCTCCAATCTCTCTTGGCACATCGGGGTACCTTCCAGCTCAACTTGCATATAATGTAGTTTCGGTGGTGCACCCTGGTACTGAACATGCTGTTGGGGAGGTGCCTGGTTCTTGGTGGGACAGTAAAATGCCATGTGCCCTTCCAATCCACAGATGAAACACCGGTTCGTACCTTTGCGGCATTCCCCAGGATGCATTTTTCCGCATGTAGCGCACAGAGGAAACCTGGACTGTTTATTTGCTAGGGGGCCCCCTTGGGAGTTGTTCCATGGCTTCCGTTTACCACTAGGGTTTTCCTTCCAGTTAGCGATGGTACTCTGAGGTTTCTGACCCCCTGAGTGATAATGAAAGGGAAGAACATTAGGGATAATGAAAGGGAAAGAATCGAGAATCCCGAAATGAACTTGATTCTTACTTTCATTTAGCGCCTTCCTTTGCTGATTGATATTGTTCAGGTAATGCTCGGTGAGTAGGGCACTACCAAACAACTCCTCGGCGGTCTGCGGTCTGTTAACTCCGCCGGCCACGTTCATGGCTATTTCAGGCCGCAACATCTTCAGCATAAGTCTGACCCTTTCTTTCTCGGTGCGGACCAGCTCGGGGCATAGGCGAGCCAGTCGGTTAAATTTCTTCACGGCTTCATTGACTTAGAGGTTACCCTGTCGGAATTCCATGAACTCGTCATAGTGTTTGTTGTTCACACGCATATTAAAGAATTCCTCGAAGAATTCTGATTCGAAATCTGTCCACTTCATCTGGTTCACCTGTCTTTTGGCCTTGACCCGTTCCCACCACATTCTGGCGTCCCTAGAAAGGCAAAATGATGCACACTTGATCTTCTCATGTTCAGGCCAGTCCAGCAGCTCCATTGTACTTTCCACTATCTTGAACCACGCTTGGGCGTCCCATGGTTTGCCAACACCCGAGAAATTTTCCGGTTTCAGCCTCAACCACTGGATCAGATAAGCCTCTTGTCATGCTATAGTGGCCGAGCCTGTCGGAGGGGTTTGCGTAACCGTGGCGTGACGGGTATCACAGTCGGGTTCGCCGGTGGAGTGGTAGAATTTTCTTGCTGGTTCATCAAGGTATTGATGGTTTGCTGCTGCTCGGTAACCTGACGCTGAAGTTCGGTCACTAATTGCATCAGGTCGGGTGATGAAGTAGTCTCATTAATTCTGTTACTCTGTCTTCTAGCCATGCTTTTCTTCATAAAAGACAAGTAAGGCTAATATAAGTTATTGTTATTCCTACCCACATATCAAACTCTAAAGTATTCGATATCATAAAGTAAGGTAAGGTATCATTCATATTTACATATCCTAAAAATACTCTCTATCATAAGGTATCATTCATACTTGCATATTCTAGAATCATAAAAGAAAGTAAGGTATGCATAGAGGTACTTACTTGGAAGCTGCAGGAAGAAGGCTTGATGTGTGTGTAGTGAGATAGCAATTGGCTCTGATACCAACCTGTAACACCCACCCTTCCCGCCCTATGATGTAGGCGGGAGGCGGCGCTACGCGAACATACATATACGCATTGGAGATCTTAATGCAGCGGAATAATTTAAAACTTCCTACATATGTGTTTAAACCATGCAATTTAAAACTTGAATCATGTTGACTTCTCTTAGCTATCATTCTTAAGCATGGTTACTTGGTAAACTTAGCATTGTCATAACATAAGACATAGCATGGGAGACATAACATTCTTGAACATGCTTGCATTAAACATAATGTTCTAAATGAACACATTATGGTATAGCATGTTAACATCATAATTTAGCAATGATATGTATGACAATAATGTACGATATAGAAATCAACATAAGTTGTTCATAAGCAACATAAGAAATAACATATTCCTAGTAAGTTGTTCTTAAGAAAACCATCATAAAGTATAGCATGAAAACTAAGATGACCATGCAAAACATAAGACATATGACAATTATGAGTAATAGGATCTTTTTCTTTTTTTTTTTGCCATGTCACAGCCACACACACACACTTGCCCCTCCTGCTGCTTCCCTTAGCTTAGTATCCTCTTGCTTGATCTGTGGTATAAGAAAATAAAACTTATAAGCACATAGGCTTAGTAAGACCCTTTCCTACTCACTAAAACCATACGTCACATATAGTCAATGGAAAGAGCATAACATAGAGAGTGTAACATAAAACAAAAGCATATCATGAGAAGGTATTCATAAAGCATTTGACATGAGGAGGCATATAGATGTACATGAAAACACATAATCATATGGAAGTGCTTAACATGTAATGAAAGTGCATATGGCATAAGAAGTACTTGACATAAACATAAGCACATAACATACTTGACATAGAGAAGTTCTTGACATAAAACATAAGCATATAAAATACTTGACATGGAATAGATGCATAACATGAATGAATGCATGAATTGAATGCACATAACATAAGGATGCTTATTTGAAAATCATAATTGTAAATACTTAAACATAATCTCAACATCATGGGGGGCCCCGGTTTGTACCAATACATACATCCATCATTTGAGCGCATCCCTAAGTAAATACGAAGTAGCTAGTCTCGACCTACTAGGATACTAGGTTACCTTCAACCTAGGGACAGCTACGATAGTCCAAAACCGAGGCTTTCATAAGGAGCCCATCCCTGTTGGACAGCTACGGTAGTCCCAGAACCGGGGATAACTACGGTAGTCCCAGCACCGAGGTTTTCATAAGGAGCACATCCCTTGGACCTTTTTAGGGTCCGGTACAAGCCCATCCTTAAAGTAAAATAGCTTCACATGCTTCTTTTTACATCATAAGAATTACTCTTGGCATTCCATCATTCATAGAACTTACATCGCATAATTAAAGACATAAACATGATCTTAATACATGAAGCATGGTATAAAGCATACTTAGCATTTCATCATTCATAGTTAATGCATAACATCATTATGCCTTAAAGGCATGAACATCATCCTCATTCATCATCTTCATTCATAAGGCATGACATACATACATAATTATGCCTTAAGGCATAAACATCATCTTAGTTCATAAACCTTGCATGATCATGGTACATAGGGTAAGCATGCATAGATAGGTTTTTACATACATGGTACATATCATATAGCATACATGATCATGGTATCTATCATAAAGCATGCATGGGTAGGATCCATATGAACATGATACATACTACATAGGTTCATGACATTCAACATACAACAGGCGTAGGTCTACATAACCATAATATACATATGTTAAGGCATTTAACCTAATGCATGCATAATTCTACATAAACATGATGCATACTTCACAACACATGTGTTCATGGTATATGGTTTAAAACATTCATGAATAAAATCTACTAAAACATGGCACATAATATAAGCATACAAGGTCATGATGCATAGCACATAAAGTTAGGTTTTAGGTATCATAAAATTCATACAACATGCTTGAACATATATCTACATCATAATAAGCTATAAACAAGTACACTTGAAACCTTAGACTAACCTAATCCCTAGAATTGGTGCTTGGCCGAAAGTTCTAGATGGAAGCCCCACTATTCAAGTAACATGTGAGGTACCATAAGTAACATAACACCCATACAATACATACAATGCCATAGGAAGCCATTAGAACACATGATTGGGGCTAACCCTAATTTCTAACCATGAATTGGGTCTTTGGCCGAAACCCTAGAGGAGTCACAAGTCCATGGAAAATTCATATAACTCACAATTAACCTCCATTGTATCATAGGGAATCATAATAAGCGTGCTTGTAGGGTTAGATCTAATGCTAATCATGAAATGGGGAAGGTGGCCGAAACTTCATGAGGGACTTAGGGTGCTACAAAAATTCCACAACTCACCATTTATTCTTATTTTATGTAACGACCCGGAAAATTTTCTCAATATTTTCTTTAAACTATTGATAATGTCTTGATAGTTTTTCGAGGAATCTAGAAATACTAGTATGAACCTTAGCATAATTATCTAGGATTTTCCCATATAAATTAAGAAGCTAAGTACTAATAGGCCTTACATGGGTTTTTCTAGTACCATATTTATTAGGGGATTTTAGGTAGAATTTAATATAAATAGAAATGGGTTTCAATTAGGAATATTAGCATAGTTATGGGTGGATCTTAGGGGGGCATTGCCGAAAATAATAAAAAAATAAAAATAATAAAAATAAAGTCAATGCACCAAGGATTGAACCTTGGACCTAGTGTACCACCATGCATGTACTAACCAATTCACCTAGCAAGGGAGTGCTAGTGGAAAAGGGAAGGGATTTCAGTTGAGGCTAAAGGAAGTGAAGAGTCATTGCATCATGTCTCTTCACTTGCCTCCTTCATCTAGTATATAAGAGAGGGGAATGGAAGAGACAACATAGCACTTAAGCATTTGTCTCTTCTTCCACAAAAAAAACTCCTTCTTCCTTCTTCTTTCTCCTCCTAGCTGAAACCTACAAAGTGGGTTATCCCTTGGAAAAGTTTCACAAAGAGACCTCTTCTTCAAGATCTAAGGGCTTTCTACAAGGCTACAAGGGCTAGGGGTAGTCTAAGGTCAAGGAACTTTTCTTTTGGCTTCTCTATTCAAGGTGATAATCAAGATAACCCAAGGTAAGACCCCCTCACCTGTGGTATAATTGTTTCTCTGATGTCTATCAAGTTTAGACTTTTGTTTAACATCTAAGTTAAGAAAACCATGAGGTAGGGCCCTTAGGGCTTCGACCAAGGCTTGATATTGGGCTTAGGGATGATGTAAACTCTCTTTTGTGCACCTCAATGTTTTATTATGATAAGTAAGGTATAGATTATGATTTAGGGAAAGTTTGTGGCACCCTAAAGTCCTCTAGCGTTTCGGTCCATATCAACATATCATGGATAGGATGATATCTAACCCTTCAAGCATGTTTATTATGTTTTCCTATGATTTAATGGATCTTCATTGTGAATGATAGGAATTTTCCCATGTGCTTGTGACCCTCTAGGGTTGCGGCCAAGGTCCCAATGTAGGGCTAGGACTTAGGGTTAGCTCCAATTATGGGGCTTAATGGCTCCCTATGGCTTTGTATGTAATGTATGGATTTTCTTTTACTCATGGAACCTTTCATATTGATTTAAATGATGGAGCCTCATCCTATGAAACTTTCGGCCAACTCCAAGTTTTAGGGTTTGGGTTGGGTTAAGGTCTCAAGAATACTTGTTTATAGGTTACTATGATGTATGTACATGTTTAAGCATGTGTATGAATTTTTATGTCACCTAAAAACCCTAGCTTCATGTGTTATGTATCATGACTTGTATGGTTAGGTTATGTTCTATGTTTAATCATGAATGTTTTAAACCTTATCCCATGATCCTAGGTAGTATGTATCATGTCCATATGAATCCTACCCATGCATGTTTTATGATAGATACCATGATCAGGTATGCTATGTAATATGTATCATGTATGAAAAGATCTATGTATGTTTACCCTATGTACCATGATTATGCATGCCTTATGAATTAAGATGCTGATTATGTATGTATGTCATGTTTTATGAATGAAGATGATGAATGAAAATGAAGTTTATGGCTCTAAGTCATAATGATGTATGCATGACATACCTTATGAATGAAGATAATGAATGATGATGATGTTCATGCCTTTAAGGCATAATGATGTTAAGTATGAATGATGAAATGTTAACTATGTTTATGTCATGCTAAGGGATGGGCACCTTAAGAACGCCTCGGTTGTAGACTACCGTAGTTGTCCACGGTTCTGGAACTACCGTAGTTGTTCCTATTCTTATGTCATGTTTCATGAAACAAGATAATGTTATGCTATGTATGTTCTATGAATGATGAAGCATGTGAAGTATTTTATTTTTAAGAATGGGCTTGTACCGGACCGAAGTAAGGGTCCAAGGGATGGGCACCATAAGAATGCCTCGGTTCTGGACTACCGAAGCTGTTCACGGTTCTGGGACTACCGTAGCTGTCCAACAGGGATGGGCACCTTAAGAACGCCTTGGTTTTTGGAACTACCGTAGCTGTTCCTACGCTAGTAGGTCGAGACTAGCTACCTTGTATTTACTTAGGGATGCGCGCATATGATGTATGAATGTGGTACAAGCTGGGGACCCCCATGATGTTATGATTATGTTTAAGTATTTATAATTATGATTTTCAAATTAAGCATCCTTATGATATATGTATTTGACTCATGCATCCATACACGTTATGCATTACGCCATGATAAGTATGTTTATGTTTATGTTCATGTTAAGAATGATGCCATGATAAATATGTTTATGTTTATGTTCATGTTAAGAATGATGCCATGATAAGTATGTTTATGTTTATGTTCATGTTAAGAATGATGTCATGATAAGTATGTTTATGTTTATGTTCATGTTAAGAATGATGTCATGATAAGTATGTTTATGTTTATGTTCATGTTAAGAATGATGCAATGATAAATATGTTTATGTTTATGTTCATGTTAAGAATGATGCCATGATAAGTATGTTTATGTTTATGTTCATGTCAAGAATTATGCCATGATAAGTACGGTTTAAGCATTATGTTTATGTTTATGTGACGTATGGATTTTCGTGAGTAGGAAAGGGTCTTACTAAGCCTATGTGCTTATAGTCTTATTTTTCTTATACCGCAGATCAAGCAAGAGGTTACTAAGGGAAGCAGCAGGAGGGGCAAGGGCATGTGTGTGGCAGTGACATGACAAAGGATTATTCTATTTGCACTTATCGCATGTCTTGTGTGTGAAATGCCTCCTTTGGTTCTATGCTATACTTATGATAGTTATGTCTAAGAAATAACTTACTACCTATGATGCTTATGGATAAGTTACTGTTACTTGCTACTTATGGTGCTTATGAATAGGTTATGGAATGTTTACATCATGATGCTATGTATGCCAGTAATATGCTAAGTTACAATGTCACCATGTTCATGAATGATAATTTAAGCATATATATATGATTCATTTAGTAGTTGCATGGTTAAACGCATGTGTTTAAGAAAAAAAAAATTTACTCCGCTGCATTAAGATATTCATATGCGTACATGTATGTTAGCGTAACGCCGTTTCTCGCCACACCATAAGGTTTGGGTAAAAAGGCAGGCGTTACAGGTTGGTATCAGAGCAATTTGCCATCTCACTACACACACATCAAGCCTCCTTCCTGCAGCTTCCAAGTACCTCTATGCATATCTTATGTTCTTTTATGATTCTGGAATATGCAAGTATGAATCATACCTTATGATAGATGATGAAAAGTACTTGTAAGATATGTGAATATGAATGATATTTTTTTTATTTATAAAAATCAAATAATTTAGAATTTAATTTGGGGGTAGGAATAACAATAACTCATATTATCCATACTTGTCCTGTATGAAGGAAAGCATGGCTAGAAGACAGAGTAACAGACTTAATGAGACTACTCCCTCGCCTGACCTGATGCAATTAGTGACCCAACTTCGGCGTCAAGTCACCGAGCAGCAGCAAACCATTAATACCCTGATGAACCAACAAGAAAATTCTACTACTCCACCGGCGAACCAGACTGCTATACCTGTTGCGCCTACGGTTACGCAAACTCCTTCGACAGGCTCGACCACTGTAACACAACAAGAGGCTTATATGATCCAGTGGTTGAGGCTGAAACCAGAAAATTTCTCGGGTGTTGGTGAACCGTGGGATGCCCAAGCGTGGTTCAAGACTGTGGAGAGTACAATGGAGCTGCTGGACTGGCCTGAACATGTGAAGATCAAGTGTGCATCATTCTGCCTTTCTGGAGATGCCAGAATGTGGTGGGAAAGGGTCAAGGCCAAGAGACAGGTGAATCAGATGACGTGGTCAGATTTCGAATCAGAATTCTTCGAAGAATTCTTCAATATGCAAGTCACCAATAAACACTACGACAAGTTCACGGAATTCCGACAGGGCAACCTCTTAGTCAATGAAGCCATGAAGAAATTTAATCGATTGGCTCACCTATGCCCTGAGCTGGTCCGCACTGAGAAGGAAAGGGTCCGACTTATGTTAAAGATGTTGCGACCCGAAATAGCCCTGAACGTGGCTGGCGGAGTTAGCAGACCGCAGACCGCTGAGGAGCTGTTTAGTAGTGCCCTACTCACTGAGCATTATCTGAACAATATCAATCAGCAAAGGAAGGCATTAAATGAAAGTAAGAATCAAGTTCACTCCGGGATTCTCGATTCTTCATTTTCCATTATCCCTAATGTTCCTTCCTTTCATTATCACTTAGGAGGTTAGAAACCTCAGAGTAGCAACGCTAATTGGAAGGGAAACCAGAGTGGTAAACGGTAGCCATGGAACAACTCCCAAGGGGGCCCAGCAAATAAACAGTCCAGGGTTCCCCTGTGTCCTACATGCGGGAAAATGCATCCCGGGGAATGCCGTAAAGGTACGAACCGGTATTTCATTTGCGGGGTGGAAGGACACATAGCCTCTTACTGTCCTACCAAGAACCAGGCACCTCCTCAACAGCTTGTTCAGTACCAGAGTCCACCGGTGAAACTACATTATATGCAAGCTGCGCTGGAAGGTACTCCGATGAGTCAAGAGAGATTGGAGGCCACGGCAACTATGGCGGAGGCCAAGGTATTCTCTATTACTAAGGAGGATGTCGCGATTGCTTCGACGGTTGTCACAGGTCAGATATTTATTTACAGTCAGTATGCTACTGCATTATTTGATACTGGGGCAACGCACTCGTTCATCTCTACATCCTACACTAAGAAGATAGATATGTTTCCACAAGCTTTAGACTGCAAGTTCTTGACGACCCAGCCTTCGAGAGAAATAATGACATCCACACACGTACTACGTGCTGTGCCGGTCGAAATCGTAGGCAGAGAACTCTATTGCGATCTGATAGTACTCAGAATGCAGGATGATGATGTTATAATGGGAATGGATTTCTTGAGCAAATACGATGCTTCTGTCGAGTGCCGTAAACGAAAGGTAGTCTTTCAACCTGAGGCAGATTCTATGTTTGAATTTATCGGAGAGCCAATGAAAAGAACCGGGAAATTCTTATCGACTCTCAAGGCACAGAAGATGTTAGACAAGAGATACACTGGATTTCTATCACACGTGGTAGACGTAAGTCAAACAAAGGACCAGAAGCTAAAAGATGTTAGGGTAGTATGTGATTATCCGGAGGTATTTCCAGATGAATTATCAGGATTAGCTCCTGATAGAGGAGTGGAGTTCGAGATCGAATTGATTCCTGGTACTAACCCGATCTCCAAGGCACCTTACCGAATGGCGTCGGCTGAATTAAAAGAGCTTCAAGAACAACTACAGTAGTTACTCGATAGGGTTTTATTCGCCCTAGTCATTCTCCATGGGGAGCTTCGGTACTATTTGTGAAGAAGAAAGACGGATCTATGCGAATGTGCATAGATTATCGAGCACTGAACAATGTGACGATCAAGAATAGGTATCCCCTTCAGATGATAGATGACCTGTTTGATCAATTGAAGGGAGCCACCGTTTTCTCAAAAATCGATCTGAGGTCTGGTTATCATCAAGTTAGAGTAAAACAGGATGATATTCCGAAGACGGCCTTCCGAACAAGGTACTAGCATTTTGAATTCGTTGTTATGCCCTTCGGCGTGACGAATGCTCCTGCTATGATTATGGACCTAATGAATCGGGTATTCTCGTCTTTTCTCGACAAATTTGTAATCGTCTTCATCAACGATATTCTGATTTATTCGAGAAACCAAGAGGAGCATGCCGAGCACCTAAAGATAGTATTACAGACTCTTCGAGAAAAACAACTGTACGCAAAGTTCTCCAAATGTGAGTTCTGGCTCAACCAAGTAGGCTTTTTGGGCCATATTATTTCAAAAGAAGGGGTTATGGTAGATCCAACAAAGATTGAAGCTGTGAATAATTGGAGCCGGCCAAAGAACGCCAGCGAAATCAGAAGCTTCCTTGGGCTGGCGGGCTATTACCGAAAATTTGTGGAGGACTTCTTGAGAATTGCAGCCCCTCTAACGGCTCTCACCCGGAAGGATAAGAAGTATGAATGGACGGAAAACTGCAAAAGGAGTTTCATGGAACTAAAAAGGAGACTTACAAGTGCTCCAATCCTTACCCTTCTGGAATGTAACCAAAGTGGTAAGGTCATTGCCTACGCTTCTAGACAACTTAAAGAACATGAACAGAATTACACCACTCACGATCTGGAACTGGCCGCTGTGGTCTTCGCTCTTAAGATATGGAGGCATTATCTGTATGGAGCGCAGTGTAGGATTTATACAGACCACCAGAGTCTGCGATATTTTTTCACTCAGAAAGACCTGAATATGAGACAACACCTGAGTTAGTGAAGGACTATGACTGCGAGATCTTATACCATCCAGCGAAGGCAAACAAAGTGGCCGATGCACTCAGTCGGAAGTCAAGTGCCACCTTGATGTCCATATCTATGTTACCCCGACCACTCGAAAGAGAAATTATAAATTTTGGAGTCGAGGTCATCTCCGGACGGCTGTCTACCATGACAATATCATCGACACTGTTCGAGGACATATTGGAAAAACAAAATGGTGATCCGAGTCTTCAGAGAATCAAACAGGAGATCCTAGAAGGAAAGGGCGATGGTTTTCGTATCGCCGACGGGGGAGTACTCTACCTTGGGGATCGTCTATGTATCCCTAATGATCCGGAGCTGCGGAGAGAAATATTGGCAGAAGCTCACGGAACCCCTTATTCGATGCATCCAGGATCCACCAAAATGTATCAAGACCTGAAGGAGAAATTCTGGTGGTCCGGTATGAAGAGAGATGTGGCTCAGCATGTTAGTACTTGCCTGACCTGCCAACGAGTGAAAGCTGAACACCAGCGACCCGGAGGAGTTCTGCAGCCACTTTCGATACTGGAATGGAAATGGGAAGATATTGTTGGGAACGGGTGCATGTTGACAAGGATACGAGTTCGTAAAATTTTAAATTTTTACGTGCAGCGGAAGAGTTTGCATAAAATAATTTCCTAAATTATTTTAACTTCGTATCTAGCATGCAACCTTATAGTGTGTTGACATAATCATAAAATAAAACTTTGCGGAAAAGTAAACTAATTTACCAAGTACCTCGCGTAACTCGAAGTAAGGGACAAGATCCAACCGTAGCGTCCCTTGGAAGCTTCGCCTCTATTCGCGTCCACGCCGAGTTCTCTTCGGGATGACTTCGCAAAGTCATGAGCTTTGTGCCGACGAGAACTACTAGATTCTCTATGGGCACAACTTAGAAGATCAAGAGAAAAATTAGGAAACTAACCAATGAAGTAACGGAATCGAATTCCGAGAGAGAGGGAGATGTGATCCGCTTCTTCTTCTACTTGGTTGGTTTCTTCTTCTCCTTGAAGCTCACGGCAACACCTTGCCATGGTGTAGGTTGGGCGCCGGCCCTAATGGAGCTAGGGTGGGCGCCGGCCCTAATGGAAGGGAGGGGGAAGGAGGAGAGAAGAGAAGAGAGAGAGGGAGAGCTCTATTACAATTACTTGATTCGGGATAAGGGCTTGCCTTTGGTTCCTTTATATAGTAGCAACTCCTTTGCTAAGTCTCCCTCTAAACGGAATTAACGGAATTAGTTATAAGAAATTTATCTTATAAATTTTCTTATTAATTATTCCGTTTAAGCCGAGTCTTATTATAACCAATTTATAATAAAACAAATTCTTCTTCTCTTTAAATTATGGAATAAATTTTATAAGAAATTTATAAACTTTCTTATTATGGAAAAATCAATTCATAATTGATTTTATAAAATTAAAATAAACCAATTCATGGATTATTTTAATCTTCCATAAAAAGAATAAATTTCTATAAATTTATTTATATAAATTTCTTTATACAAATTTATTTATCCATAATTTATAAAATAAATCGCGCTGGATTTATTTTATTAATTAAACCAAAATTAATTGGTTTTCTCCTCTATTGTGGCCGGCCACCCAAGGGGGGTTTGGCACCCTCTTTGGACGGCCAAACCAACCCGAACCGGTCGCGAATTAAACTCATTTAATTCGCCCAAAAGCCTTCAAAAGACTTAGCCATTTTTAGCTTCCATTGCGCCTCTGATTAACTCAGATTCGACTTACTTCTCTTGATCAAAAAATCTAATTTTCAACGCGTTTTAAATCCCTCGGATTACTTGTAGTGCGTGTGACTAAATAGGCTTTCGATTTATATTGGCCGTCTATAATCAACCAATTATAGAATGATCATGAGTGGCACCTAGTAGTACATCATGACCCCCAATTAATCGAAAGATCAACGGTTTGACCTCAGAAGAAATTATTCTGAAACCCTTCAGCAGCTCTAATGAATCGTGCCTCATTCCCTTCACCACCTTATACCCACTTGGTTCAGGACATGGTCTGTTTGTGTCAGTCCCCACTAGACTGACAACGTCACACCTAGCCCAAGTAGTATCTTTCTCGTCCTTTGGATTTCTAATTACTCTCATGTATTTTAGAGACTTGCACTCTAAACATGATATACTCTGGCCAGAGGTTTTGAGTAACAATCCGACGATAGGCCTGGGTATACATCTCCTCGCAAGGAGTGGTGAATCCTTTGTAGGCTGTTCAAACATCTTCGGGCACTTCGGCTTATACCCAATCATCCTGGGTCCACACCTCCTTGGAGATGCTTGCTTAAGATGTTAAAGTATAAGTCTCCATGACCAAGATGACTTGAACACCGCAAGTCAAAGGAACATCGCACTTAAGCCGCAGTAAGAACTTCATTGACATTTCTATAGATAGATTCCATATGAAGTCTTATAGCTAGTCACTCCAATGAACTAGTTCCCTTAACTAGCATCCATGTTTATCTCCGGACATCCCAATGTCACCAGCCAATGAGAATCAGTTGATTAGAGAATAACCCATGCTAGTCTCAACAGAATTGATAGTGTCCATTTTTATCAATTCATCGACTAGGGATATTTTCAATACTTCACATTTGCACATTTAGAGATAATCACTAGTTGTGATCCCATCACAAATTCTCTTATGCTGTGAGTTGTATTGCGGACATTCAGTAGATGAGTTTAAGATCCCAATCAAATACACAAACATGTATACTCAAATAGTGAATTATCATTTATTAAAATAAATGTTTACAATCATAAGGTGATTGCCTTAGGACACTTCTCTCATATCACTAACAAACTCCCACTTGGCCTAATGTCAATCGCTACGGTATCCAATACCACAGTTTCTAACATGACCCTCAAACTTACTCTGAGGTAAGGCCTTAGTTAAAGGATCCGCTAAATTCTTTTCAGTGGGAATTTTCTCAATTTGTATGTCATTCCTACTTATAATCTCTCTGATCAGATGATAGCGGCGAAGCACGTGTTTGGATCGCTGATGAGACCTTGGTTCCTTTGCTTGTGCAATAGCTCCATTGTTGTCGCAGTAAACCGGCACTGCTTCATCAATGGTTGGAACCATGCCAAGTTCGGAGACGAACTTCTTGATCAAGACTGCTTCCTTTGCTGCTTCCGAAGCTGCGATATATTCTGCTTCCGTGGTAGAATCCGCTACGGTGTCTTGTTTGGAACTTTTCCAACTTATTGCGCCTCCATTCAAAGTAAATACGTATCCAGACTGAGATTTGGAGTCATCCTTATCTGTCTGGAAACTGGCATCTGTATACCCACGTATTACCATATCTCCTTCTCCATATATTAGGAACACATCCTTAGTTCTTCTTAAGTACTTAAGGATTGTCTTAACAGCCGCCCAATGATCCATTCCTGGATCCGACTGGTATCTGCTTGTGATGCTCAAAGCATACGATACATCGGGCCTAGTACATAACATAGCATACATGATAGATCCTATCGTAGATGCATAGGGAATCTTATTCATGTAAATCCTCTCGTCTTCTGTGCGCGGACACATAGACTTTGAAAGGTTGATCCCATGCCTGATGGGAAGGTAACCTTTCTTGGATTCCGACATGCTAAACCTTTTTAGCACTCGGTCTATATATGTAGACTGCGAAAGACCAAGCAACCGTTTTGATCTATCTCTATAGATTCTAATCCCAAGGATATCGGTTGCTTCTCCCAGGTCTTTCATGGAGAAAGTTTTGGATAACCAAATTTTAACTGTTTGTAAGACTGATATATTGTTTCCTATATGTATGATGTCGTCGACATATAATACTAGGAATACGACTGCACTCCCACTAACCTTCTTATACACACAAGGTTCGTCAGGATTTTGTGAGAAATTAAACTCTTTGATTGTCTCATCAAAACGAATGTTCCAGCTCCTAGATGCTTGCTTTAGTCCATATATGGATCGTCGAAGCTTGCATACTTTGGTTTTATCAACCGATGTGAAACCTTCAGGTTGTATCATGTATACATCCTCAAGCAGGTTTCCGTTAAGGAAAGCTGTTTTCACATCCATTTGCCATATCTCATAATCATAATGAGCTGCTATGGCTAGGAGCATCTGAATGGATTTAAGCATAGCCACTGGCGAATAGGTTTCGTCATAATCAATTCCTTGCTTCTGACGATATCCTTTTGCCACTAATCTAGCCTTAAAGGTAACAATATTACCTTCCATGTCGGTTTTCTTCTTGAAAACCCACTTGCACCCTATGGGCTTAATCCCTTCAGGTGGGTTAACCAAGTCCCATACTTGGTTTTCGTACATGGAATCCATTTCCGACTTCATGGCCTCAAGCCATTTGTCCTTTCTGAACTTTCAGACATCTTCATAACTGATAGGTTCGTCATCGCCTATGAGTAACACGTCGTTCGATTCACTTACGAGAATCCGTATCTCTCTGGAATATTGCGTGTCCTATCAGATCTACGAAGAGGTGGTGTAGTTTTAGGTTCAACTGATAGCTCATCATTATGAGGTATTGGTTGTGGGTCTAGACTAGGTGTCTCTGTAATGTCTATTGGAGTTTCTTGAACTTCATCAAGTTCAATGTCACTCCCACTGTTTTCTTGTAAAAGAAATTCCTTTTCTAGAAATACAGCATGCCTTGAAACAAACACCTTTTGTTTGAAGGGATGATAGAATTGGTAACCCTTTGTTTCCTTAGGGTATCCAATAAATAGACATTTATCAGACTTAGCATCCAATTTGTCTGATACAGTCCGCTTCACATAAGCCGGACAACCCCATATCTTAAGGTGAGTTAAGTGAGGTTTCTTACTATTCCATATCTCATATGGAGTAGTTGAGACTACCTTGGTCGGGACTCTGTTTAGCAGGTAAACAGCTGTCTTTAGTGCATAGCCCCAAAAGGATTTTGGAAGAGTTGCATGATTCATCATAGACCTAACCATGTCCATCAAGGTTCGGTTGCGCCTCTCAGATACACCATTATGCTGTGGTGTATACGGCGGAGTCCATTGGGATAATATCCCATTGTCCCTAAGATAATCTTGAAACTCTTGACTTAAGTATTCACCACCTCGATCGGATCGAAGTATCTTAATACTTTTGCCAAGCTGTTTCTCTACTTCATTTCTGAACTCTTTGAATTTCTCAAAGGCTTCAGATTTGTGTTTCATCAAGAACACATACCCGAATCGTGAGTGATCATCGATAAAGGTGATGAAGTAGCTATAGCCTCCTTGTGCAAGAGTTGACATTGGTCCACATACATCAGTATGTATTAGACCAAGCAACTCTCCCACTGGATTACTTTTCCGGAAAGGGTAATTTGGTCATCTTGCCTTTTAAGCATGATTCGCATGTATCAAATGAACCGGGTTCAAATGATTCCAAAATTCCACATCGGTGTAATTCGGTCATGCGTTTCTTACTTACATGGCCAAGACGGCAATGCCAAGTGTAGGAGTCTATTCGATTATCTATTCGAGCACGTTTGTTGCTAACTTCGATATTGAAAACGTCACTGGATAAATCTAACGTGTAGATACCATTGCACAAAGTTCCATTCCCATAAAGAACGCCATTTAAAGTTATGTAACAACAATTGTTACTAAAAGTTAAATGATAACCCTTTTCATTCAAACATGAAATAGATACAATGTTCTTTATTAACGAAGGAACAAAATAACAATTATCCAATTCTAAGACACGTTCAGTCGGGAGCTTTAGCAAATATGTTCCGATGGCAACAGCAGCAATCTTTGCTCCATTTCCAACTCGCAAATCGCTTCTCCCTTGACGAGTCTTCTTCTATTCCTTAGCCCCTGTATGTCATTACATATATGTGAGCTACACCCAGTATCAAGTACCCAGGTGTTTGAGGAAATAGAGTGACATTCAATAAGAAGATACTGAAGAGGATGGGGCATGGATGCCTTTTCTTCAAGGACTCAAGATAAACCTTGCAGTTTCTTCGCCAGTGACCTTCCTTGCCACAATGATGGCAAGTGCCTTTTGGTTCTTTTCAGTCTTTTTGGCCTTTTTCTTCTTCCCTTTATTCTGTTCTTTCTTCCTCTTAGAACCTTTCTTCGAGGAACCAACTAACAGACCGCTTTTGATCCTGCTTTACGAAGGCTTACATCTTCAACAGGTTGAGCAACTCGGAATGGTAGTTCCAGCTTGTTCATCCGATAGTTCATCACAAATTGTGAATAACTTTGGGCAAACAATGCAGAATTAAGTCAATACTTAGTTCATGATCATTGCAAAACCGGTGTGCTCAGTCGCTCAATGTACCCCAACATCTTTAGCACAAACTACGAAGCAGAAGTGCCTTCCTGCATCTTAGAGGTGAAGAGGAGTCTGGAGACTTCGAACCTTTCGGATCTCGCCTGCTCTTCAACAACTCATGAAGATGAAGATGATGGTATAAGCATCCATATGCTCATGCTCTTTTGCAGCTCAGGTACCAAGAGGCTAGCATATGCAACTCGCAAGTTCAGAATCGTCACATGTTTCTGATAGGCACTAATGTCTGGAGTTGCACTCTGGGGATGGTGGAAGTTGATCTTCAAGGACATAAGCAAGCTTCTCTGCCTTGAGGACTATCCTCAGGTTTCGAAGCCAGTCCATGAAGTTGGCCCAGTTAATTTATTGGTGTCCAAAATGGAACGCAATTCAGAGAAGACATGATCGAGTGATTATCCTAGAAATACAATTGAGATTATGTGAGAAGATGATTAAAGAATGTATCAAATACATAAATAAATCCTATTTATTTTCAAATTGAATAACCCTTATTATCAATTCGGGAGATGTAGGAACATCTCCAAATAGGTTGATATCCAACCATAGATAAGAACAACCATGCTGTGGCCATCAAGTTATTCTTAGCTATGAAGGTAGGTAATTATACCGATTACATATCACATATATGTAACTATCACTTTATGCTATCAACTAATTGAATGTTTGCATAAATCATTGGGTTGTTAACTCATTAACAAGTATGTAACATTATACATAGCACCCAACTGCACCTCTCTTTACATCGACCTTGGCTGTGGCACAACAAATCGATGCTCCAAGCTTAAGGCTGACCCATTAATCAAGAAATAGTTTTAATATGGTTGGAGCTCATTCAACCGCTTAGTCAGGCTTGGATGTGTCCAACAACCAAAACTAATGATTGACCTCTGACTCCAACTATATTATTCATAAACTAATTCCATGGTTTGAACATGTTGAGGTTCAAGTCGGGCATGGATGTGTCCATCAACCCAACGAGAAACAAAACTCCGATTCTAACCATATTAATGGAAGGTGTTGCCTTAATATTTTGTAAGGGGTTTTGGGTCTCATCTTTCTTTTCTAAGCACATTCATGACATAAATTATGTCATGACTAACGATTTCCTTAATTAAGTATGTATGTGACTTAATTTATCAAGTCTCATTAATTGAATTAGGAACCGGATTTCCTAATTCAATTTCATACTTAATTAAAGGAATTGTTTTGGGAAACAATTTCCTAAATTGTCATAATTAATTTCGGAAATAATATGTTCAAGACTTTGATTTCTCTAAATCAAATCTTATTAAATTAAGAGACAATCCCTTAATTTAACTACATATTATTTTCATGAAAATCTCATTTAAGAAAACTCTATAGGAAACCATTTTCCTAATTAATTTTGGAGACAACAATATGTAAGAGCATCACCTCTTCAACATATTTTATTCATGGATTTAATTAATTACAACAAATTTTTTCTAAGGGTGGCTCCCCGAGGCTCAGATACCCAAAGAAAAGTAATGTGTTGTAAATCCAATTGGACGGCTCCCCGAGGCTCAATCCAAATCAAACATGACAATTTCAATTAAAAATTTGGGAAAATTAAATTACAACAACTAACTTTAAATTGGACGGCTCCCGAGGCTCAATCCAAAATAAAGAATTTTGTTGTCAATTTAAAACCAATTCAAATTTAATTGTCAATTAACTGTCCATGAATTTGTCTAGACTTTCTAAAAGAAAGTGCCCAAAATTGCGAGATTTCAAAAATTGTTTTCAGAATAATTGTAAGTTTCTGGTACAAAGGAAACTTACATATTTCCAAAATTGGAAAGTTTCTAAAAAGATCCTGGAAGCAAAAGTTTTCAAATTATTATAAAATTTCAGAAATAGAAAATTTCAAACGTTTGCGAAATTTCATGAGGATTTCCAAACTTTGAAATTCCTAAATCTAAAATTTATTATAATTTGAAAGTTTCCATAATTGAAATTTTTTTTTCGAAATTGAGATCATGACAAAGTTTTCACAAAAACAATTATATGATTAAGTCGAACACTAACCGGCTCTGATACCACTGTTGGGACCGGGTGCATGTGACAAGGATACGAGTTCGTAAAATTTAAATTTTACGTGCAGCGGAAGAATTTGCATAAAATAATTTCCTAAATTATTTTAACTTCGTATCTAGCATGCAACTTATAGTGTGTTGAATAATCATAAAATAAAATTTGCGGAAAGTAAACTAATTTACCAAGTCCTCGCGTAACTCGAAGTAAGGGACGAGATCCACCGTAGCGTCCCTTGGAAGCTTCGCCTCTATTCGCGTCCACGTCGAGTTCTCTTCGGGATGACTTCGCAAAGTCACGAGT
>JAGFNQ010007439.1:61306-114297 GCA_024364735.1 Boesenbergia rotunda | reverse complement strand
AGGTTGACTTCTATAACATATATACCTGAAGTAGAAGGCTCGCTTCTCTTCTCCTTAAGATCCTCCAGGTATACCTTGCAGTTCCGCTTCCAATGCCCTGCCTGCCCTTGATATAATTGCTTGAGGTGGTCAATCATATCGTAAGCATTCATGTTCTCATGTTGCTTCTGAAGCTCAGAGGACATGCAGCATAGCATTAGGCACGACACATCTAACGCGTCGTCTTGATGCTTCTGATGAGCATCTCTAACGCTACGGATGGCTGAGGGTAGTGGTGCTTCAAGAACTGCTTGCTCTAGAACGTACCACTTACGTTCCTGTTTGAGGACTATCCTCAAGTTCCTGTACCAGTCCAGGAAATTAGCTCCAGTGAGCTTGTCATTCTCAAGGACAGATCGCAGAGAGAGAGTGTTCACGTTGAAGACATGGCAATCTACAACAGATAAATGCAGAGAATAAATATCATATTCTAGTAATCATCTAATTAGGCCTTTAATTAAATGATGCTCCCACTAAATTATAGGAATTTTGGTGGAATCAAGTCATTGGAGTGGTCAAACCACACTACTAGATCCGTACCAATTTACTATAATTTATGTGGGACAAGATCCACATCATACTATGCCTTGAGTTAGCTTTGGTTAAATCGCCCAAGACTTAGTATGATCGGTAGATAACTAATTTATCAATTACATCTCTATGCAACTCTTGTTTATAGGATCAAGAATTAACATTTATGAATAATCTTGAGTTAGCTTTGGCTAAATCGCCCAAGACTATTGATAAATGTGATCTTGTCCTACCTTTCCAACTATTGGAATACGCCTATAGCTTTACTCGATCCAATTGAGTTAACTAGTTACTCAATCTGATTGAGCTCGATCTAACCCGAGCCGTGATAGGCGGGACCAAGGTTGTCCCTCCGCATCCTACCAAGATTAAATGCGTTGCTCTGCTTTGGCAGAATCGACAAGCGCATATGATCGAGGTAGTGATGGGTATCAGGACCCGGTAGGCGTTTACGAGTCGATTCGATTTTAGATCTAATCTAATCGAGGATGTGCATCACATCTAGGCATTTATGAAATCTAATTTAATCCTAAATGTGTATTAAGTGCACATCAAAATGTGGTTCCCACATTACTTGTGCATCTCATACACTTAGTTTATTTTTACTATTCTACATTATCATGCATCATATACATCACAAGCATAGCAATAATAAAATAAACTTAAGTGACTTGGTCATGGCCCTACTAAGACCCTCTCAAGCCAATGAGAGGATTTGATGGTCAACCTAGGTCTAGCGGCTTCTCCAAGCGCTTCCTCTTGACCGTCTTGGTGTTGTCGGCTAGTTCTCCCGAGTCCAAGTTCTCCGGAATTTCCGTCGTCTTCACTTTTGTACATTACAAATTTTTATACTCGAGTTACATTCGAGTCTAAATATGAAATACAACAGAAATAAAATATTAAAAGCCGACACGCAGGTCGCAAACACAATACAACACGCACATGTACAAAAACGGCGCGCAGGCCGTATTATGAATTACAACACAATTTTAATCTTATTAAAAATTGGGTTTTGGGCCATGACCATCACACTACTGTACATAATTCAAAATTATGTAATTTTACAGATTTTATATAATTTTTCTACTGATTTTTAGAATTTTTCGAGTCACAACTCCGCGGCGGTCCCGGTAAGCGGGTTTCGGGCGTAATCGCGAGACAAGGCCCCTTGCGGGGTTAGGGCAGCGCCCCTACTCGTGAAATAACCTTCACGAGTGTCTTCTTGCGATTATACAGTGCCTTTACCCGCTGTCCCAAAATCCATTTGGGCGAAACTTGCCGTTTCGGAGAAGTTTTTCTCGGTGGCAAAGTCTACAAGTGCTTCGCACTCGTCGCTTTGCCTCTACGAGGAAAAATACTCAAAAATCCTAAAATTTAGAAAAATTACAGAAGCATAAAATTACCTAAATTTTGTATCTAATACAAAAAATAAAAACCAAAACGAGCACAAGCTTCGCTCGTGGCTCTGATACCACTGTAGGGTTTTTCGGGCCGCGAAAACCGCTTTTTCGCGTCGCGGAAACCCCGAAAGTCCCAATAGAAAGGATCCGAGCGAAGAAAACCATTTCAAAAATTTACGAGTGCTCGTTTACATGCTTCAAAACCGATCTACAACCTAGATCTATTAGAGAAGAGAAAAACTACCTTCGATGCGTGCCCCGCAATTCCCGCTCGCTCCTCGTTGGTGTCGATCTCAAGGATGCAAAGTAGCAACCCTCTAGAAGTATCCACACAAGCAAGAGAGTGGAGAGGAGAGCCCAAAAGTGTGCTAGCACTTGCTTGGGATCTCGGCCACAAGAGAGGAGAGGGAGAGAAAAAACCAAAACTGAGTTGGGAGAAAAATCAATCACACACAAAAACCTCATATTGTGTGTATAAGTGGCAGGCCACTTAATGGCCATTATTGGCCATTAAGTGGCCGGCCACCATCTTAGGTAACCCCTCATTTGAATTCAAAATTCAAATGGGGAGGTTACTTAGCCTTGATGATGATGCCAAGTCATCACTTGGTCAAGTCAAGGTGATGTGGCTTGAGTCAAGTCAAACTTGCCTCTTATGGACTTTCCATATTTAGCCAAAGTCAAACTTTGACTTCATTATTCTCCCATGATTAGATTCATCCAACACTTGGATCAAACTCGAGTCCAACTCAAGTTGTCTAATTTGAGTCAAGTCAAACTTGCCTTTTATGGACTTTCCATATTTAGCCAAAGTCAAACTTTGACTTCATTATTCTCCCATGATTAGATTCATCCAACACTTGGATCAAACTCGAGTCCAACTCAAGTTGTCTAATTTGAGTCAAGTCAAACTTGCCTTTTATGGACTTTCCATATTTAGCCAAAGTCAAACTTTGACTTCATTACTCTCGGTCCATCATATGGACTTATTCTCCATCTATTGCTCTATGTGTGTGACCCTATAGGTTCTTGTAACGTTGGTAATGCCCTTAAACCTATTTAAGGACATAAGCAATGAGAGGTATCTAGCAACACATCATTGCTACCCAAGTTACAAGAATGTCGAGATCCAACATCACCATTGTGACTAATAATTGTGACCATCACAATATGTGACAACGTCCTTCTATCCTCAATATCTAGATTGATCTTTCATGAGGCATAGACCGTGTCATCCTCAAATCAATCTATGTGTCTTGAACTCCAAGTAGACTCACTATAATCAAATAAGCTCAATATCTCATATTGCCTTATTTGGGCATGGCCATGCACTTAGTGATCTCACTCTATCAAGACTATGATATCTCTCCCGTCATATAGGAGGGATAGATCCCATCTACATCACTCACATCCCTCCGCATAATTTGTTACATACCTAGTAATCGCCTTTATAGTCCACCCAGTTACGGGTGACGTTTGACGAAACCAAAGTACATAACTCCTTATGTAGGGAACTATGGTGACTTCAGGTCTAAGGACTAATAGTCATACTAATAGTCACATGAGAAAGTATATGACACTCATATAACGATCCATGATACTTTCTCATGGCGAGCCATTCAGTATACATTCTCTAATGTATACCCATGTGTCAACTTGATATCTCATATTCATGACTTGTGAGATCAAGTCATCATGTTGACCTACATGCTAGTCTCTATGCATTAACATTGTCCTTGAATGTTAATACTTGACTAGGAATAATTAAGAGTAGTGTTCTCTATATCATCTCACTATCGATTCAACTAATCGATTGATATAGATAAGAACCTTCTACTCAAGGACGTTATTATACTAAGTTATTTGGCACCAATACACTTAAGTACAATAACCATAAGAAATGCCTTTATATATAATAAATATATATACAAGAATATGATACAATGAGTCCAAAAAGTAATCATCATATGATTGGCTCTAGGGCTCTCACTAACACCTCGAACCCGTAAGCTCAGCAAATCAGTGGAAAATCCGTCTCTGCGATCAAATCCATTCAAACCATGCTCAAACTGAAAACAACAATCGATTTCTTCATCCTCACTGTGGTGGATTGCGACGATGACTTGGGAACGCTCCGAGCCTTCCAGGGAACCCCTCCAAATAGATCGGATGAAATGAAGATGGTGCACAACTGAGATTGATGAAATCAAATGACAGAGCTATGGAAACCTCACGAAACTCTGCCTTTCGGCAAAATTCAAGCTGGAAACTTCTCAGCGAGCTCTACCCACTGACCTAGCACTTGTTCTAATGAAGGATCGAGTGGTCGCGCCTCTTAGATGACGAAAATTGAAGAATCGATGAAGAACTACGCTAAGCTACTGAAGAAATCGAGTTGCGGCGAGGAAGACGTGACAACGCTGAACTGTGGATATTTTTGATTAAATACATAGGAATGAACGGCTGAGATCATTTTGAGAAAAATCCAACGGCTGATCTTCATCCGATTTGTACCAAACTTTGATGATGTTGATCAAGGGTCAGCATCTGCCTCATGGTAGCTCGGATCCTCCAAATTTGTAAAGGATAGTCCAGATCAACCTAATCTTTGAATGGACAGTCTAGAACCCTCTGTGCTTGATCCAACAGTTGGATGATCTCTGATTGGGATGAAAGTCTCAGATCTCAATCTCAGTGCTTGATCAACCCTAACCCTAGCTCGGATTGCCTTAGATGGTTCTAGATGGCTCAGATCTAGCCGCTTTTGAATCGGACGACCCAGATTAATCCGAAGCTTGATAACTCGATCCGGGTCCACTTCCGACTCAAGTTTGACCCAGTATGCCCTGGGTCCATGAACCTTTCATGCCTACAAAAATAGATCAAAAATTTAGTGGCCAAATAATACAAATAAGTACAGATTTGCAATTAAGTCCAAAATAAAAGCAAGTCCTAAAACCTAGTGTAAATTCACAATTAAGCAAGTAAAATATGGCTCAAACTTGGATTTTAGCAATTAAAATAATCAATAAAATGGTACTTATCAACTCCCCCACACTTAAGCTTGAGCGTCTCGCGAAACTACTAAGTATGTATCCCCTAGATTTTCTTAAGCATAATTAGAAGCAAATGAAAAGAAATTACCTAAGGTTGTTAATTCTCAAAAGTCTAAGCTCTATGGATTAGTATCTCGTCCTTATATCAACAACTTAGCCTTTTCATCCATCATGAGTCATTGAGATGAATTTAACTCACTAACCTTTCAAGGAAATTTTTGTGGCTCTCTCCTTAAGTGCTAAGTTGATGATGAAAGTGGAGCTCACTCAAACATACATGCTTCTTGCACTACCATAGGCTTGCTTATTATCTACTCTCCACCATTATTCATGATTAGGATCAACATCTACAAAAACAAGTGAAAACATGGAAAATAGTAAGGAATGGAACAAGAGCCAAGAAAATGGAAAAATTGATAAAGTGGGAGACTTGGTTGCTCATAAATGTTTCCAATGTGCCTTGCCCTCGTTACAGTCCTCTAGTGATATCCAAAAGTGTGATGGAGTAAATCTTGAACAATGCCTTTGATTTGGATGAAGAAAACCCATTGACTTCATTGTGCCAATTTGCTCTTGTGTGCCATTTTTCTATCTCTTTTTTTTTCTTGGTCAGCTGCTGAATTCTATTTTTGGTCTTCTTTTTTTTTTCTCTGCTTAAGATTCCAGCAGCTACATCACATGGTAATGGAGAATTTGAGTGCTCAACTTAAATTTGCAAATCTACCCTTGCTTCCCACTCTTGCACTCAAGTTGGCACATGAATTTTGTTTCTCTCTTTTTTTTCATCAGATTTCGGCTCCACAACATCACTTTCATACCTTGCAATTCTCTAGTTGCCTTACATCAGTTAGCATCTAGGAGTAGTAGAGAAATCAATTGCTTCACTTGAGGTTGTGGCACTACACTGATTTTTTTTTTCTGATTCTTTTCTGTTCTGATTTAAAACATCCCAGCAGCCCCATTTTCCTTGTTCTGATCAGCTGTGATGTACTCGACACTTTTTGACACATTCATGTGCTTCATTCCTTGATTCACAGCCTTGAAACCCAAAAATTCAGCCTAATCTTGATACAAACTGCATTCTCAGCTTTTTGACACTGATATTTTTTTTCTTTTTCTTTCCTAGCTGCATTCTCAGCTTGCTTTCTCAACCTTACTGCATTTCATATTCTCTGATTTCTCCAACAATTAACTTCAAGAGTACTTGCATCTAATGATAGTGGAGAATTTAGGTGCTCAACTCGAAAATGGTTGCTAAATTGATTTATCTTTGACTTTCTCACTTGTGGTACTCCTTTCAAATATGTTCTTGGAGCACATTCGGGTCAGATTTTTCATTAGAGAACTTGAAATGTCAAACAATAATTGGGGAATTAGATGCTCCACATGTGTCTTTCACTAATCAACTATTGCAACTCCCTCTTGATACATATCCTTCCCTTTTGGCACATTTTGATTGCATTCTTTTCTTTCTGTTTCAAGTTTCAGTTCCCCGCCAGTAACCTCTGATCTTGCAATCCTCTGATTTCTCAAACAATTAGTATCAATTAGGACTTGCATCTAATGATAGTGGAATTTGGCACTGAATTTTTCCTTCCTTCTTCGGATTTGATTTCATCCAATTTTCCTTCACTTTTAGCACAGATTTTCTGCTTTGAATTCAGATCTGTCCAGCTACAGTTCTAAAGCAAACTGACCAAAAACAGCTGCAATTCCAAAGGATACTGAAATCAGCTCAGCAGCCCTTGCATTAGTCTCAATTCAGATTAACACTTTTGACTTCATTAGAGGCAGCTGCAGATTTTTTTTTTCAAATCAGCCCTTTGAAATCAGATTCCAGCCATGTTTCTTTCATCCAGCAGTTTAAAATCTGCTCCCAAGAAGTCTAGTTTAATTGAAAATCACTCGACAAGCTGAAAAAGAAAGCACTCCCTTTGGCACAAACATTTCAGAAATTTTTCTCCCTTGCAATGCTTTTGTTCAGCTCTTAAATTCTATACAGTTGCAGTTCATCTTGATCACTGCATGCCATTTTGACTTGGCCACAAATTCGGCCTTCTTCATGGAAATCCCTTCGGCACAACAACTGCAACTTCATCTCTAACAGAGTGGCCGAAACATCCTCCATAGCTCTTTTCATTTTCTTTTTGGCACAGATTTTTTTCTTTGAAATGGTGCAGATTTTTTTCTTTTTTTTTGCCACTTAAATCTTCAAAGTATGATAGGGAATCTAGATCTCCAATTGCTTCCATCTCTCTTGCTCATTCTTGACATCAACTCACTCAAACTCATTCTTGGCACATGTAATTGCAAAAAAAAAAATCTTGAAATGCCTCTTTGATACCAAATCTTTCCAAAACGCTAGTCACTCCCCCACACTTAAATCTTTGTCCGTCTCGGGCAAAGTAACATTGACAAACAATCCAGACAAATAAGTCCATAGAAAATTGGGGTTAAGAGTAGGAATAAGGAAAGACAAATAGAATAGACATGATTAGTGCCAAAAATTGACATGGAAGGGTAAACAAATAGATTAGTCTCTATAGATGTGATCCAATCATTGAAATATGATTTTGAAAGAACCTAGGCAAGTTCTAGAGTACAATAACATATGTGTATCACAAATATAAGGCTAATTCTCACTAGGCAAAAATAATTCATCTCAAGTCCTCAATTAAGAATTTAAAGCAAAGTAGTACTCAAGCATCCAAGAATTCTTCCATGAGCTTAAACATTAAGTTTTAACAACCAAATTTAATTTATTTTCAAAAGACTCTAAAATGCTATGGAGATAACCTAGAGGGATACATTTATTCCTAGTCATGAAGAAAACAATTGTCCAAGAAAACTAACATGGTATCTACAATGACTCCTAGTCATTCTACTCTACTTACGCATTTATTAGCAAGGACTCAATTTAAAAGTGAAAAATGCAATAAAGGAAAATGCAAGAAAGAACAAACTCCCCTTTATTTCTGGTGGACGGAGTCTATCAAGAAGTAGCCTCCATCGTGGTAGTGGAGGAGTGTGGGTAGCTGAGAGAATTAGGACTCCCCCACACTTGAACTTTATAAAAATTTACTCCGGTGGCCGCAGGCGATTTAGGTTCAAGACCCTGTAAGAGGTGGAGTGCTTCGAATTAGAGTAAAATCAACTCCTCCTTCTTGATGCCTTTTGAAAGTTCTTCCAGGAGGCTAGAGTTTGTTCAGATGGAGCACCCACTCCAGAAGTCTTCTAGACCCTGCAAAACCATGTAATACCTCTCTCAAGCGTGCAGGGTAAGAAAGAAATGAAATAATATCAGTCTCTGCATGAAATGTATCCAAAACTGCATCATATCCAATAAAATCAATTCTTGGTGCCTCAAAAAGTGTTTCACGATTATTTTCTACAAAAAATGCATCCAGAAACTCATCACAAATAATGAAATCAATTTTTGGCACCTCAATAGAAATTTTACAATTATTTCCCACCAAGGATGTATCAAGCAATGTATTACAACCAATGAAATCAACTTTAGGTGCCTCAATAAATTTTTCACAATTATTTTCAGCATAAGATATATCATGAGCTGTATCACAATAAACAACATCAATTTCAGGCTCTTCTAACAATTTTTCACAGTTAGCATTTTCATGATATGTATCCCAACATGCTTCACTTTCAACAATTTCTACACTAGGTAGCTCTATCAATTTTTCACAATCAAATTCTACAAAAGATGTATCAATAAGTGCATCAACACCAATGAAATAAATTTGAGGTACATCTATGCAATTTTCAGAAAAAATAGGAGGAATACTTACCTGATCGCGCTGAAGAATACCTAGAGGTCTTACAAGAGTAGATGTATCCGTATTCTCCTCCTGATCATGTTCGAGCTCCACTTCAGGTTCAGGTTGTAGCGACCCGCCTTCTCTACCTTCAGACGGATCGTTACTTCTCTCTACTTCTCTACTTTTGATACATGACTAAAAATGCGGAAATCTTTTTTTTTTAAACTTTTAAATTCATCTAACAATTATATTCTAACTTAAGCAGTCATGTATAATAACATATCACACTTTCTATCACAAAAGCTCACATATGGTACACTTTGAAGCTTGCCTCGCCCAACACCACAGTCGGGTATCAGTCGACTGATACTGTATCAGTCGACTGATAGCCTGAAATCTGAATTTTCAGGTTTTCGGCAGTTGCTTCACAGCTCCTCCAAACTTATAATTTCGAGCCATATGGAATCATGACACCATTTCTACACTCTATGACAGTTTTCAAATGAGTTTAGCCAATCAAAACGAATCCATAAACTTGAAATTTGGACTTTTGCGGAAGAAAATAAACTATACAAGTTATATGAACTTTAACACTAAAGTTTGTACCAATCTTGACTTCTATACATTCATATAACCAAATACATGTTCTATGACCTTGCTAAAGCATCATGAAATGTGAATGCAACTTTTCTAAACATATTTAAGCAATGAAACTTAATTCAAAGAAGAAATTGATACTATCTTGGCACATGCATCTATTTCTCTAACTAAGTATCAATATCTCTAACTACTCACAATTCTACTCATCCAGTGCAGTCATAAGAATATATAGGCTAAAAGAAATGACATGGAATCTTTACTCTAAGAAATTGAGTATGTAAAACTATCCAAAACTTAAATGTTCGCTAAACTCCATAAAACAAAAACTTGAAATTCAAATGAACTATAACATTGTGAATTAAATAACTAAATTGTCTTGTGCCAAAGATCTCTCCATAATCAGCCACCACACACACTTTTCTCAGCACCGCCTCGTCGCCTTCCTTCAGAATTGCTTGCTTTTACCTTTATCTGCAATAAGAGGAAATGCAACTAGTAAGCAAAAAGCTTAGTAAGTACTATCTAGCTCACAAAATCTCGAAATGTGCAAACATGCTTCTAGATCAAACTGAAAATCATATGAGATACTAATATGCTTGAAAGAAAACTAAGAACATGTATAACTCAAAACATGCATACTCAAGCAATAATAAATCTCAATTTACTTTTCTTGGCTCAACTTGAAACTTTAGCTATTCTTTATCTTTTTGAAAACTTTCTTAAACTTTAGAAAACTTTGCTAAAGCATATACTTGAAAATAATAATCACTTGGATCCACTGAAGACGTAAGTACCATCTCATATGCACGTTCCCTAAAAGGTTGGGGTAGCGAGCCACCAATCCTAATAGAGCAGACCTTGGTCTACCAGGGCCAAGACCTTGGAATTGGACACCTGGATTTCTTTAACGATGCCCTTGGACGCCGGGTACTGGCCTTATAAAATAAAATAGCTTTTCTTTCTTTTCTTTCTTATCTGTAAATGCCTTGGCATTTTCTGGAGCACCTTGCGTGCTAAAATCCCTAAGTCTTGACTTTTAGGGATTTCTTAAGGCCTTGGCCTTTTCTTTTCTTATCTTTATCTTCTCTTTTCTTTTCTCATAACTTTCTTAGCCCCTAATCTCATATAGGGTGCTTAATCAAACTTATACAAGCATATAATGAACTAAGATCACATGAAAAATCTCAAACTAAAGGTAAATGTCTCTTTTAAAACTTTTAAAGGAAATTCTTGCGGAAAAACCGCCTCTTACTGCAGGTGAGCAGTACTTACTTTGATATCTTGGACTTACAACCAAGATTGACGTCTAGGACTCGGGAGAAACTTGAGATCTCGGAGAATTCTTCGCGCCTACGCGTTCTCCTCGTCTAGACGAACGCAACGCTCCGCTTTCCTTGATCCCTCCTTGGCTGGCGCCCCTTGGAAGAGGAGAGAAAGGGCTTGGTGTTGGCGTGCGTGCGTGAGAGGGGAAGGATGTCGCGCGGCTAGGGTGAGGAAGAGGAAAACCAAAAATTCTAATTTCCTCTCTTAACTTATCTATTTATACTTATGGGGGCGGATCGACCTAACTACACCTTAAATATAAGTCTCTCCACCCTTTGCTGTGCTTGATACCCTAGCCTGGCTGGTCGCGCGCTTGCCTGGTTTCGTGCAGGTCGCGGCATCGAACCCCCCTGCTGCCCTTAATTGGGTTTTCCCTTTTTTTTTCCTTTTTCTTTTTTTTTTTCCTTTCTTTTTTTTTTAAAATACCAAACGGACTCGGAAAATTCCATAAAAATATTCTAAAAATTTCTAAAAATATCTAGAATATTTCTAAACCATTTTTAAATAATTCTAAGGACTTTAAGAACTAAAAATGGGAATTTTGGGGCGTTACAATCCCCCATACCTTATAAAAAGTTCGTCCTCGAACTTAGAATAATTCTGGATATCTTTCTCTCATGCTGTCCTCACGTTCCCAAGTAGCCTCTTCATGCTTTTGATTCTGCCAGATGACCTTCACTAGTGGCACTCCTTTGTTTCTTAATCTTTTAACTGCTTTGTCCACTATCTGTGTCGGTCTGCTCTCATAACTAAGATCTTCTTGGATCTGTACTGACTGAGGCTGAATCACTTGGCTAGGGTCGTGAATACACTTCTTTAGCATGGAGACATGGAATGTACTGTGGATAGCTGACATATCCTCTGGTAAGTCCAACTCATATGCTACCTTACCAACCTCTTTATGATCTTGTAGGGTCCTACGTAGCGAGGACTTAGCTTGCCCTTTTTGCCAAATCTCATCACTCCCTTCATAGGAGCGACCTTGAGAAATACTGAATCTCCAACTTGGAATTCAAGTGGCCTACGACGTGTGTCAGCATAACTCTTCTGTCTACTTTGGGCAGTCTCAATCCTCTGGCGGATCGTCTGGATAGCCTGAGTGGTCTCATCTATAAGCTCAGTCTGGCTGTCTAGTCCTGACTCCATCTCTTTCTTCTCACCAGCTTCTTGCCAACATATGGGTGATCTACATTTCCTGCCATATAATGCCTCATAAGGTGCCATCCTGATGGTGGCCTGATAGCTATTGTTGTAGGCGAACTCAGCTAAGCACAGAAATTTGCACCAACTGCCTTTAAAGTCCAACGCACAAGCCCTGAGCATGTCTTCTAAAATCTGATTTACTCTCTCTGTTTGTCCATCTGTCTGGGGATGGAAAGCTGTGCTGAACTGAAGTCTGGTGCCTAGGGCGTCCTGGACACACCTCTAAAAATGGGAGATGAACTGCCCATCTCTGTCAGAAACGATCGACTTCGGAACTCCGTGAAGTCTGATTATTTCTCTCACGTACAGCTGTGCTAAATGCTCTACTGAGTGCGACACCTTGATGGCTAGAAAGTGAGCAGACTTGGTCAATCTGTCCACTATCACCCAAATTGCATCGTGTCCATGGGTGGTTCTTGGAAGACCTGTGATAAAGTCCATGGATATTTCTTCCCACTTCCACTCTGGAATGGGAAGTGGCTGTAGAACTCCTCCTGGTCTCTGGTGTTCTGCTTTGACCCTCTGGCAGGTCAAGCAGGTACTGATATATCTGGCCACGTCTCGCTTGAGTCCAGACCACCAGAATCTTTTCTTTAAATCTTGATACATCTTGGTAGAACCAGGATGCATAGAGTATGGGGTACTGTGGGCCTCTTCTAGAATATTCTTTCTTAGTTCCTCATCATTGGGGACGCAAAGGCGGTCTCCAAAATAGAGGATGCCACTGTCTGATACTCGAAACTCTGAATTTTCTGCCTCTTGGATCCCCTGCTTGATCTTCTGGATCTCTGGGTCTTGATCTTGCTTTTCTTGTATATCTTAAGCAGGGTTGACTCTAAGGTCAATGCAGAAAATTGCCCAACCATAACCTCGACTCCAAAATCTTTATTTCTTTCTGAAGTGGTGGAGACAGTGATGATAGGGACATCAGTGCTGCACAGGATTTTCTGCTCAGTGCATCTGCCACTTTATTAGCTTTACCTGGGTGGTAGAGGATTTCACAGTCATAATCTTTAACCAACTCTAGCCACCTGCGCTGCCTCATATTCAGGTCCTTCTGAGTGAAGAAGTACTTCAAACTTTGATGGTCTGTGAAGATTCTGCACTGCACTCCATACAGGTAGTGTCTCCAGAGCTTCAGTGCGAAAACCACAGCTGCTAGCTCAAGGTCATGCGTAGGATAATTCTTCTCGTAGTCCTTGAGCTGTCTGGAGGCATATGCTATTACTTTACCGTCTTGCATGAGGACAGCTCCAAGGCCCATCTTGGATGCATCACTGTAGATGTCAAAGGCCTTGTCACTCTCTGGAACAGTCAGGATGGGAGCACTGGTCAGTCTCTTCTTCAGCTCTAGAAAACTGTGCTCGCATTTATCTGACCATTCAAACTTCTTGTTCTTTCTGGTCAAGGCTGTGAGTGGAGAGGCTATCCTGGAAAAGTCCTCCACAAATTTTCTGTAATATCCTGCCAGGCCTAAGAAGCTTCTGATCTCACTGGCATTCTTGGGTCTACACCAGTTGCTGACTGCTTCTATCTTGGCTGGATCAACTTGAATGCCTTCTTTGGATACAATGTGACCTAGGAAGGTCACCTGATCTAGCCAAAACTCACACTTTGAGAATTTTGCATAGAGCTTCTCCTGCTGAAGGATCTGCAGCACTATCCTCAAGTGTGTAGCATGGTCCTCTGGAGTCTGTGAGTATATGAGAATATCATCAATAAATACAATGACGAATTTATCGAGATACTCCCTGAAGATGTGGTTCATCAGCTCCATAAAGACTGCTGGAGCACTGGTTACTCCAAAAGGCATTACTACAAATTCATAGTGGCGTATCTTGTCCTGAAAGCGTCCTGGGGATGTCACTTTCTTTAACCTCAGCTGATGATACCCAGAACGCAGATCTATCTTCGAGAACACCATAGCCCCTTTGAGTTGATCAAATAAATCATCTATTCTAGGAAGGGGGTACTTGTTCTTGATGGTTACCTTGTTCAGAGCTCTGTAGTCTATGCACAGACGCATAGACCCATCCTTCTTCTTGACGAAAAGTACAGGAGCTCCCCAAGGTGAATGACTAGGGCGGATGAAACCCTTGTCAAGCAGTTCTTGCAATTGTTCTTGTAATTCTTTCAGTTCTGCTGGTGCCATGCGATAAGGTGCCTTCGAAATTGGGTTGGTTCCTGGGGCCAACTCAATTTCAAACTCAATTTCCTGATTGGGAGGGAGTCCTGGTAACTCTTCAGGAAACACCTCAGGATAGTCACAGACTACCCTCACTTCTTCTCTCTTCAATCCTTCTCCTTGACTCACATCCACTATATGAGCTAGAAACCAGTGCACCCCTTCTCTAACATTCTCTGAGCTTGTAAGGTAGGTAGGAACCTATTTATCTTTCTCCTTGGGTCTCCAATAAACTCAACCGAAGGTTCTGCTTCTGGTGTGAACTTGACTTTTTCTTGCGGCAGTCTATAGAAGCATTATACTTGCTCAAGAAGTCCATTCCTAAAATGACATCGTAATCCTTCATCTCAAGGACTAACGAGTCACTGTAGAGCTCTCGGTTGGAAATCTAGATTGATACTGCCCCTAGCCTCTCAGTAGAGGACATTACTTCCCCTGACGGTAAGGTTGTTAAGAACTTCATCGTTCAACCTTTCTGGTGGCCTTTATACTGTTTAAGTAGTGCTCAGTGATCAAAGCACTACTTATTAGTTCCTCGGAGGTTTGCAGCCTCTCAACACCGCTAGCCCCCCCTTCAACGCTATCTCAGGCCTTAACATCTTGAGCATTAGCCTAACTATCTCTTTTTCTGTGCTAACTAGCTCTGGGCACAGATGAGCTAACCGCTTAAACATCTTCACTGCTTCATCCACGGATAGTTCTCCTTGTCTGAACTCCGTGAATTCATCATAATGCTTGTTGGTTACTTGCATGTGAGAGTATTCTTCGAAGAACTCAGTCTCGAAGTCGGCCCATGTCATCTGGCTGACATTTCTCTTGGCCTTGACTCTCTTCCACTATATTCTAGCATCTCCCGTAAGGCAGAAAGATGCACACTTTATCTTCTCTACCTCATGCCAGTCCAGTAGCCCTACTATTCTTTCCAACATTTTGAACCATGCTTAAGCTGTTAGTGATATGAGAGAAGTGTCCTAAGGCAATCGCCTTATGATTGAAAACATTTATTTCAATAAATGATAATTCACTATTTGAGTATACATATTTGTGTATTTGATTGGGATCTTAAACTCATCTACTGAATGTCCGCCATACAGTTCACAGCATAAGAGAATTTGTGATGGGATCACAACTAGTGATTATCTCTAAATGTGCAAATGTGAAGTGTTGGAAATATCCCTAGTCGATGAATTGATAAATACGGACATTATCAGTTCTGTTGAGACTAGCATGGGTTATTCTCTATTCAGCTGATTCTCACTGGCTGGTGACATTGGGATGTCCAGAGATAAACATGGATGCTAGTTAAGGGAACTAGTTCATTGGAGTGACTAGCTGTAAGACTTCATATGGGAATCTACATGTAGATATGTCAATGAAGATCTTACTGCGGCTTAAGTGCGATGTTCCTTTGACTTGCGGTGTTCAAGTCATCTTGGTCATAGAGACTTATACTTTGACATCTTAAGCAAGCATCTCCAAGGAGGTGTGGACCCAGGATGATCGGGTATAAGCCGAAGTGCCCGAAGATGTTTGAACAGCCTACAAAGGATTCACCACTCCTTGCGAGGAGATGTATACCCAGGCCTATCGTCGGATTGTTACTCAAAGCCTCTGGCCAGAGCATATCATGTTTAGAGTGAGAGTCTCTAAAATACATGAGAGTAATTAGAAATCCAAAGGACGAGTAAGACATTACTTGGGCTAGGCGTGACGTAGTCAGCCTAGTGGGGACTGACACCATTGACCGTGTCCTGAACCAAGTGGGTATAAGGTGGTGAAGGGAATGGGGCACGATTCATTAGAGCTGCTGAAGGGTTTCAGAATAATTTCTTCTGAGGTCAAACCGTTGATCTTCCGATTAATTGGGGATCATGATGTACTACTAGGTGCCACTCATGATCGTTCTATAATTAGTTAATTATAGACGGCCAACATAAATCGAAAGCCTATTTAGTCACACGCACTACGAGTAATCCGAGGGATTTAAAACGAGTTGAAAATTGGATTTTCCGATCAAGAGAAATAAGTCGAATCTGAGTTAGTCAGAGGCGCAATGGAAGCTAAAAATGGCTAAGTCTTTTGAAGGCTTTTTGGGCGAATTAAATGAGTTTAATTCGCGGCGGTTCGGGTTGGTTTTGGCCGGCCAAAGAGGGTGCCAAAACCCCTTTGGTGGCCGGCCACAATAAGAGGAGAAAACCAATTAATTTTGGTTTAATTAATAAGATAAATCTAGCGCGATTTATTTTATAAATTATAGATAAATAAATTTGTATAAAGAAATTTATATAAATAAATTTATAGAAATTTATTCTTTTATGGAAGATTAAAATAATCCATGAATTGGGTTTATTTTAATTTTATAAAATCAATTATGAATTGATTTTTCCATAATAAGAAAGTTTATAAATTTCTTATAAAATTTATTCTATAATTTAAAGAGAAGAGGAATTTGTTTTATTATAAATTAGTTATAATAAAACTTGGTTTAAACGGAATAATTCATAAGAATTTATAGGATAAATTTCTTATGATAATTACTTAGTTTTATTATAAAGTTAGTTATAATAAAATTCATAAGAGAATTTATAGGATAAATTTTCTTATGATAATTAATTTATTTTATTATAAATTAGTTTAAACGGAATAATTCATAAGAATTTATAGGATAAATTTCTTATGATAATTAATTAGTTTTATTATAAAGTTAGTTATAATAAAATTCATAAGAGAATTTATAGGATAAATTTTCTTATGATAATTAATTTATTTTATTATAAATTGGTTTATAATAAAGACTCGGTGTAAACGGAATAATTAATAAGAAAATTTATAAGATAAATTTCTTATAACTAATTCCGTTAATTCGGTTTAGAGGGAGACTTAGCAAAGGAGTTGCTACTATATAAAGGAACCAAAGGCTAGCCCTTATTCCTACATCAACTAATCAAGTTGTGAAGAGCTCTCCCTCTTTCTCTCTTCTTCCTCCCCTCTCCTCCCTTAGGGCCGGCGCCCACTTGGAGACTTAGGGCCGGCGCCCACCTTCCTCCATCTAGGGCCGGCGCAACCCTCTCCTCCCCTTGAGGTTGGCGTGAGCTTACAAGAAGAAGGAGAAGCCAACCAAGAAGAAGAAGAAGCGGATAGCGACTCCTCTCTTCTCGGAATTCGATTCCGTTACTTCGTTGGTTAGTTTCCTTTTCTTCTCTTGATCTTCTTTGTTGTGCCTATAGAGAATCTAGTAGTTCTCGTCGGCACAAAACTCGTGACTTTGCGAAGTCATCCCGAAGAGAACTCGGCGTGGACGCGAATAGAGGCGAAGCTTCCAAGGGACGCTACGGTTGGATCTCGTCCCTTACTTCAAGTTACGCGAGGTACTTGGTAAATTAGTTTACTTTTCGCAAACTTTTATTTTATGATTATGTCGATACACCATAAGGTTGCATGCTAGATACGAAGTTAAAATAATTTAGGAAATTATTTTATGCAAACTCTTCCGCTGCACGTAAAAATTTTAAATTTTACGAACTCGTATCCTTGTCGACATGCACCCGGTCCCAACATAAGCATCCCATGGTTTGCTTGTGCCTGGGAAGTTCCCTGGCTTCAGTTTCTCCTACTGAATGAGGTACGCTTCTTGCCTTCTAGGAGCTTGCTCCTCGTTTTGGGCCTTTCTAGGACGTCCTCAAATGTATAACTTAACACTTAATGGTAATGTTCCCAAACTTGCTTTAGGATACAACAAGACCTTGGTCTTGATTCTTTTCTCATTTCTTAGTCCTAGAACTCGTTCTAGGGCTTAGTAAGACCTTGGTCTTACTCAAAACTTTTATCAAGCACCTTGCGTGTCATAATCCCAAAACTTACTTTTGGACAAATCAAGTAAGTACTTAAGCATTTCTCTAATATCCATTCTAGGGATTAAACATGATTCCGTGATACTAAGGTATTAAACATGCTTCCTTGTTCTATGCACATATGAGTAAGTACTTAAGCATTTCTCTATACTGAAGTTAAGTAAAGGAGCAATAGAAAAACTGAAACTTAAAACTTTCTTACTTGAAGACGGCAAGGTTGATGCTGATTGATGCTGGAGAATGGGAACTGCTCTGATACCACCTGTAGCGACCCGCCTTCTCTACCTTCAGACGGATCGTTACTTCTCTCTACTTCTCTACTTTTGATACATGACTAAAAATGCGGAAATCTTTTTTTTTAAAACTTTTAAATTCATCTAACAATTATATTCTAACTTAAGTAGTCATGTATAATAACATATCACACTTTCTATCTCAAAAGCTCACATATGGTACACTTTGAAGCTTGCCTCGCCCAACACCACAGTCGGGTATCAGTCGACTGATACTGTATCAGTCGACTGATAGCCTGAAATCTGAATTTCAGGTTTTCGGCAGTTGCTTCACAGCTCCTCCAAACTTATAATTTCGAGCCATATGGAATCATGACACCATTTCTACACTCTATGACAGTTTTCAAATGAGTTTAGCCAATCAAAACGAATCCATAAACTTGAAATTTGGACTTTTGCGGAAGAAAATAAACTATACAAGTTATATGAACTTTAACACTAAAGTTTGTACCAATCTTGACTTCTATACATTCATATAACCAAATACATGTTCTATGACCTTGCTAAAGCATCATGAAATGTGAATGCAACTTTTCTAAACATATTTAAGCAATGAAACTTAATTCAAAGAAGAAATTGATACTATCTTGGCACATGCATCTATTTCTCTAACTAAGTATAAATATCTCTAACTACTCACAATTCTACTCACCCAGTGCAGTCATAAGAATATATAGGCTAAAAGAAATGACATGAAATCTTTACTCTAAGAAATTGAGTATGTAAAACTATCCAAAACTTAAATGTTCGCTAAACTCCATAAAACAAAAACTCGAAATTCAAATGAACTATAACATTGTGAATTAAATAACTAAATTGTCTTGTGCCAAAGATCTCTCCATAATCAGCCACCACACACACTTTTCTCAGCACCGCCTCGTCGCCTTCCTTCAGAATTGCTTGCCTTTACCTTTATCTGCAATAAGAGGAAATGCAACTAGTAAGCAAAAAGCTTAGTAAGTACTATCTAGCTCACAAAATCTCGAAATGTGCAAACATGCTTCTAGATCAAACTGAAAATCATATGAGATACTAATATGCTTGAAAGAAAACTAAGAGCATGTATAACTCAAAACATGCATACTCAAGCAATAATAAATCTCAATTTACTTTTCTTGGCTCAACTTGAAACTTTAGCTATTCTTTAACTTTTTGAAAACTTTCTTAAACTTTAGAAAACTTTGCTAAAGCATATACTTGAAAATAATAATCACTTGGATCCACTGAAGACGTAAGTACCATCTCATATGCGCGTTCCCTAAAAGGTTGGGGTAGCGAGCCACCAATCCTAATAGAGCAGACCTTGGTCTACCAGGGCCAAGACCTTGGAATTGGACACCTGGATTTCTTTAACGACGCCCTTGGACGCCGGGTACTGGCCTTATAAAATAAAATAGCTTTTCTTTCTTTTCTTTCTTATCTGTAAATGCCTTGGCATTTTCTGGAGCACCTTGCGTGCTAAAATCCCTAAGTCTTGACTTTTGGGGATTTCTTAAGGCCTTGGCCTTTTCTTTTCTTATCTTTATCTTCTCTTTTCTTTTCTCATAACTTTCTTAGCCCCTAATCTCATATAGGGTGCTTAATCAAACTTATACAAGCATATAATGAACTAAGATCACATGAAAAATCTCAAACTAAAGGTAAATGTCTCTTTTAAAACTTTTAAAGGAAATTCTTGCGGAAAAGCCGCCTCTTACTGCAGGTGAGCAGTACTTACTTTGATATCTTGGACTTACAACCAAGATTGACGTCTAAGACTCGGGAGAAACTTGAGATCTCAGAGAATTCTTCGCGCCTACGCGTTCTCCTCGTCGAGACGAACGCAACGCTCCGCTTTCCTTGATCCCTCCTTGGCCGGCGCCCCTTGGAAGAGGAGAGAAAGGGCTTGGTGTTGGCGTGCGTGCGTGAGAGGGGAAGGATGTCGCGCGGCTAGGGTGAGGAAGAGGAAAACCAAAAATTCTAATTTCCTCTCTTAACTTATCTATTTATACTTATGGGGGCGGATCGACCTAACTACACCTTAAATATAAGTCTCTCCACCCTTTGCTGTGCTTGATACCCTAGCCTGGCTGGTCGCGCGCTTGCCTGGTTTCGTGCAGGTCGCGGCATCGAACCCCCCTGCTGCCCTTAATTGGTTTTTCCCTTTTTTTTTCCTTTTTCTTTTTTTTTTCCTTTCTTTTTTTTTTTAAAAATACCAAACGGGCTCGGAAAATTCCATAAAAATATTCTAAAAATTCCTAAAAATATCTAGAATATTTCTAAACCATTTTTAAATAATTCTAAGGACTTTAAGAACTAAAAATGGGAATTTTGGGGCGTTACACAGGTTCTGGTGGACACTCAACTAAAGCAGGTGATCCTTGGGTTCTTGCTTCCACCATACAAGTCCCTACACTTTCTGGTTCATCCTCTGAATCTTGTGGTGGTCCCTGGGGCTTAGTGCAATCCCCTACACCTGTAGAATCATCTCCTAAGCATGCTCCTTCTGTAATATCTGCAACAACCATGTTAGAAAAATTAGGACTATCAATTAAACTCTCATCACAAAATAAAAGATGAGAAGGGTCCTGTAGTGCTTCAGAATCTTCTTCTTGAGCTGGAAAATTTGGAAGTGAATTTTGAACAAGAACTTCAGGAGGAATGCATGATGTAGGTGCCCTATTTTTGATGTTTTCTTCTTCTTCTTCTTCCACCAATTTTTCGAGATCACTTGAAGAAGGACTTGGCCATGCACTAGGGTCACCTTGAACGGATATAAACTCAACTCCGGGGCTATTTTGAATGGAAAAATGGGATGCTGGAAATTTTTCAAGAAATTCGGCATCTGGAGTGTTTAAACTTGACACAACCTCTTCATTTCCCAAAGTTAGATCACCATCATACCCCTCAGAATTAAGAGCAGCTTAAGAAGATAATTGTTCTGATCTTTGGGCTTTTATCTGATTCAATTGATCAACCAATTTTCCAAGGCGTCCTCCGATGTCTTGTTGTTGTTGTTGAAAACTTTGTTGTTGTTGTAGGACTTGTTGAAACATCTCCTCCAGCCTTTGTTGAGCCTCATCCTCATTAGGATTCTCAAAGCCTCCTTGATTGGTGTGGAACTCCTGTTGGTCTCGAAATGTAACATAAGGCTGCTGAAGACCAAGAGTAGGTTGTGCATTCTGAAATGGGAACTGTTGGGGCTGCTCAAATGATTGAATGGGCTGATTAAACTGCTGAAAATTTGGCTGGAACAATGGTTGAATTTGCTGAGAATTGTAGCCCTGGAAATCCTAGGTTTGAGGTTGACATTGTTGATTAAAAAGGCTGAAATGGTTGGGACTGAAAACTCTGGTTTTGAAACTGAAAATTTTGATCGTATAGCTGTGAATGTTGAAAAAGTTGTTGAAAATTCTGTATGGGTTGAAATTCTTGCTGCCATGGCTGAGGTTGAGGCTGAAATTGATTATTTCCCTGTTGAAAACTTACAAAAGGTTGCTGAAAATTTTGGTTAAAATGCTGAAATCCTAGGTTTGGTTGAACTTGATGGAAGGGTGGTTGCTGAAAATTCTGATTATCTAAACACCCTTGCTGAATTCCTTGAAAAGGCAATTGATCTTGTTGATAAGGTTGCTGAAAGTTGGGCTGAAATTGCTGGAATTGGAGTTGAAAACTCTGGAATTGTGGCTGCCCCATCTGAGTTTGCTAGAAATTTGGTTGACTTGGCTGAAAACCTTGCTGAAATTGTTGACATTGTGGCTGAAAAAATTGATTTGGTTGCTGATAATTCGCACAAGACTGTTGGAAATCTTGATTTTATGCCTGATTGAAAGGTTGGTTCTGCTGAAATTGTGGACACGGCTGCTGATAGGTAAATGAGAACATTTTGAACTGGCAGTCCTGTCACAAAGCAAACAAGAAAAATGGCAGCAAACATATACAAAAGATAAAGCACAAGAAAAAGAATCAAATGATATGCCCATAAGCACACAAGCAAAAATCAAACAAATCAACTAGTTGCTTCCACGGCAACGGCGCCAAAAATTTGATGAACTCAAACTAGGTGTCACGAATGTGGGTCTCAAATTTAGATATTTATAAGTGCTGGAAACCCTTTTTGCAATCAAAGAATAAAAGCGTAGTAAAGGGGCCACAGGTCATATTTTTCCTAGGGCTAGTTGAGGTTGTTTAATTCGTGCATGAGTTTATGTGTCATTTGTGTTTTTGGGTTTCAAATACAATCTGGGTTTTGGTTTCAATTAGAAATGGAAACGTAATGGAAAACAATCTGGTAAACAATCTGATATTAAGTACAAGCCAAATACAGAGTAAATGAATCCAAACAATGTTAAGCAATCTAAAACAAATCACTAAGACACTGCCGAAACCTAACATGACTCTAAATGCAAGCAACAACTTGATACCACAATGAGAAAAACAGATGTGCCAAAAATTGAAATTAAATGCAGGAATTTGTAGCTGATCAATTCAGCTTGGAAAGCTAGGCTTTGTTAGTAATATATGAGAAGTGTCCTAAGGCCATCGCCTTATGATTGTAATCATTTACTTTAATAAATGAATATTCACTATTTGAGTATACATGTTCGTGTATTTGATTGAGATCTTAAACTCATTTACTGAATGTCCGCAATATAATTCACAGCATGAGAGAATTTGTGATGAATTCACAACCAGTGATTATCTCTACATGTGCAATTGTGAAGTATTGAAATTGTCCCTAGTCGATGAATTGATAAATACGGACACTATCAATTCTGTGGAGACTAGCATGGGTTATTCTCTAATCAGCTGATTCTCACTGGCTGGTGACATTGGGATGTCCGGAGATAAACATGAATGCTAGTTAAGGGAACTAGTTCATTGGAGTGACTAGCTGTAAAACTTCATATGGTAATCTACATATAGATATATCAATGAAGTTCTTACTGTAGGTTAAGTGCGATGTTCCTTTGACTTGCGGTGTTCAAGTCATCTTGGTCATGAAGACTTATACTTTGACATCTTAAGCAAGCATCTCCAAGGAGGTGTGGACCCAGGATGATTGGGTATAAGCCGATGTGCCCGAAGATGTTTGAACAGCCTACAAAGGATTCACCACTCCTTGCGAGGAGATGTATACCCAAGGCCTATCGTCGGATTGTTACTCGAAGCCTCTGGCCAGAGCATCACATGTCCCGAGTATGAATCTCTCAGAAACATGAGAGTAATTAGAATCCGTTGGACGAAAAAGACATTACTTGGGCTAGGTGTGACGTAGTCAGCCTAGTGGGGACTGACACACATAGACCGTGTCCTGAACCAAGTGGGTATAAGATGGTGAAGGGAATGAGGCACGACTCATTAAAGCTGCTAAAGGGTTTCAGAATTATTTTTGAGGTCAACCGTTGATCTTTCGATTAATTGGGGATCATGATGTACTACTAGGTGCCACTCATGATCGTTCTATAATTGGTTGATTATAGACGGCCAACATAAATCGAAAGCCTATTTAGTCACACGCACTACGAGTGATCCGAGGGATTTAAAATGAGTTGAAAATTGGATTTTTCGATCAAGAGAGATAAGTCGAATCTGAATTTTTCAGAGTCGCATCGGAAGCATAAAATGACTAAGTCTTTTGAAGACTTATTGGATGAATTAAATGAGTTTAATTCGTGAGGTCATGGCTTGGGTTTGGCCGGCCAAAGAGGGTCCCCACCCTCTTTGTTTGGCCGGCCACATTAAAAAGGGGAGAACCAAATTGTTTGGTTCAAATTATAAAATAAACCGCACGTGGTTTGTTTTATAAAATTATGGATAAAGAAATTTATATAAAGAAATTTATATAAAGAGATTTATTTTTCATGGAAATTAAAATGAACCTTGGATTGGTTTATTTTATTTTATAAAATCAATAATGGATTGATTTACCATGATAAAGAAATTTATATAAACAAATTTCTTTCCATAATAAAAGGGGAGACATGGTTGTTTTTATTATAAATTAAGTTATAATAAAAACTTGACATAATGGAATAATTCATAGAAAAATTTATAAGATAAATTTCTTATGAAAATTTATTCCGTTAAAAGGAGACTTGGCGATTGAGAGGCTACTATATAAAAGAACCAAGGCAAGGCTTGGAAATTAATCCAAGAGATCAAGGATTCTTGCCTAGCCTCTCTCCCTCTCCTTTTCTCCCTCTCCCTCTTCTAGTGCCGCCGGCCCTAGAGCCCTCCCCCTTTGCCGTGTGCTTCCACCAGCAAGAAGAAGCCGAAGAAGAAGAAGAAGCGGGCGCGACTCCTTCCTTCCTCCCGAAATATTGATTCCGTTCTTCGTTTGGTGGTTAGTTTTTCATCTCTCTCTTGGTATTCTTGTCGTGCCTTTGGAGAATCTAGTAGTTCTTGTCGGCACGAAACTCGTGGCTTTGCGAAGTCATCCCAAAGAAAACTCGGCGTGGACGCGAATAGAGGCGGAGCTTCCAAGGGACGCTACGGTTGGATCTCGTCCCTTTCTTCGAGTTACGCGAGGTATTAAGTAAATTAGTTTACTTTCTGCAAAATTTTAAATGTATGATTATGTCTCCACAACATAAGGTTGCATGCTAGATACGTGGTTAAAATAATTTGAGAAATTATTTATGCTAAACCTTCCGCTGCACGTAATTAAATTTTAAAATTAGGAACCCGTATCCATGTCAACATGCACCCGATCCCAACAGTGGTATTAGAGTCGGTTAGTGTTCGACATAATCATATAATTATTTTGCGGAAAACTTTGTCATGATCTCAATTTTGAAAAATTTTCCAATTATGGAAACTTTCCAATTATGATAAATTTTAGATTTAGGAATTTCAAAGTTTGGAAATACTCATGAAATTTTGTAAACTTTTGAAATATCCTAATTTCTGAAATTTTATGATAATTGTGAAAACTTCCCATTTTTGGAAACTTTCCAATTTTGGAAATTTCCTATTTTGGAAATTTTCAAATTTTGGAAATATGTATGTTTTCTTTGTACCAGAAACTTACAATTATTCTGAAAACCTATTATGAAATCTCACAATTTTGGGCACTTTCTTTCAAGAAAGTCTAGACAAATTTATGAATAATTAATTGACAATTAAATTCAAATTGGTTTTTAAATTATTAACAAAATTCTTTATTTTGGATTGAGCCTCGGGGAGCCGTCCAATTTAAAGTTAGTTGTTGTAATTTAATTTCCTATTTTGAATAAAATTGTCATGTTTAATTTGGTTACGCCTCGGGGAGCGGACCAAATTAGATTTACAATAAATTTCATTTCTTTGGGTATCTGAGCCTCGGGGAGCCACCCAAAGAAAATAATTTATTGTAATTGATAAATCCATAAATAAAATATGTAATCAAATCTTGGAAATTTTGAGGTGATTATCAAACGATAATTTTCTTATTTGATTTAAGAGGTGATGCTCTTACATATTGTTGTCTCTAAAATTAATTAGGAAAATTGTTTCCTATAGAGTTTTCTTAAATAAGATTTTCATGAAAATAATATGTGGTTGAATTAAGGGAATCTGTCTCTTAATTTAATAAGATTTGATTTAGAGAAATCAAAGTCTTAAACATATTGTTTCTGAAATTGATTATGACAATTTAGGAAATTGTTTCCCAAAACAATTCCTTGAATAAAGCATGAAATTTGAATTAGGAAATCCGGTTCCTAATTCAATTAATGAGACTTGATAAATTAAGTCACATACATACTTTATTAAGGAAAATCGTTAGTACATGACATAATTATATGTCATGAATGTGCTTAAAAGAAAAGGATGAGACCCAAAACCCCTTACAAAATATTAACGCCAACACCTTCCATTAATATGGTTAGAACCGGAGTTTTGTTTCTCGTTTGGGTTGATGGACACATCCATGACCGGCTTGAACCTCAACATGTTCAAACCATGGATTTAGTTTATAATTAATATAGTTGGAGTCAGAGGTCAATCCTTAGTTTTGGTTGTTGGACACATCCAAGCCTGACTAAATGGTTGAATGAGCTCCAACCATATTAAAACTATTTCTTGATTAGTGGGTCAGCCTTAAGCTTGGAGCATCGATTTGTTGTGCCACAGCCAAGGTCGATGTAAAGAGAGGTGCAGTTGGGTGCTATGTATATTGTTGCATACTTGTTAATGAGTTAACAACCTAATAATTTATGCAAACATTCAATTAGTTGATAGCATAATGTGATAGTTACATATATGTAATATGTAATCGGTATAATTACCTACCTTCATAGCCAAGAATAACTTGATGGCCACAGTCATGGTTGTTCTTATCTATGGTTGGATATCGACCTATTTGGAGATGTTCCTACAATCTCCTGAATTGATAAAAAGGGTTATTCAATTCGAAAAATAAATAGAATTTAATTAATGAATGTTGATGCATTCTTTATCATTCTTCTCACATAAGCTCAATTTGTATTTCTAGGATAATCAGTCGATCATGTCTTCTCTAAATTTCCGTTCCATTTTGGACACCAATAAGCTGACTGGACCAAACTTATGGACTGGCTTCGAATCCTGAGGATAGTCCTCAAGGCAGAAAAGCTTGCTTATGTCCTTGAAGATCAACTTCCCAACCGTCCTCCAGAAGATGCAACTCCAGACCAGTTAGTGGCCTATCAGAAACATGTGACCGATTCTGAACTTGCGAGTTGCATCATGCTAGCCGCTATGGTACCTGAGCTGCAAAAGCAGCATGAGCATATGGATGTTTATACCATCATCTTCCATCTTCATGAGTTATTTGACGAGCAGGCGAGATCCAAAAGGTTCGAGGTCTCCAGACTCCTCTTGACCTCTAAGATGCAGGAAGGCACTTCTGTCTCACAGTTTGTGTTGAAGATGTTGGGGTACATTGAGTGACTGGGCACACTCAGTTTTGCAATGGATCATAAACTAAGTATTGACTTAATTCTGCTTTGTTTGCCCAAAAGTTATTCACAATTCGTGATGAACTATTGGATTAACAAGCTGGAGACTACCATTCCTAAGTTGCTCAACCTGCTGAAGACTATAGAGCCTTCTATAAAGCAGGATCAGAAGACGGTACTGTTAGTTGGTTCCTCGAAGAAAGGTTCTAAGAGGAAGGCCAAAGAACAGAATAAAGGAAAGAAAAAAAAGGCCAAAAAGACTGAAAAGACACCAAAAGGCACTTGCCATCACTGTGGCAAGTAGGGTCACTGGCGAAGAAACTGCAAGGTTTATCTTGAGTCTTTGAAGAAGAAGGCATCCGATGCCCCATCCTCTTCAGGTATCTTCGTTATTGAATGTCACTCTATTTCCTCAACCACCTGGGTACTTGATACTGGGTGTAGCTCATATATATGTAATGACATACAGGGGCTAAGGAATAGAAGAAGACTCGTCAAGGGAGAAGCGAATTTGTGAGTTGGAAATGGAGCAAAGATTGCTGCTGTTGCCATCGGAACATATTTGCTAAAGCTCCCTACTGGACGTGTCTTAGAATTGGATAATTGTTATTTTATTCCTGTTGGAGCAATCGGCCCTAAGATGGTCCGGTGTGACCATGGGTTTTGATGTTTGGGCAAAGGGTTTAAGTTAGGCTTACCCTTGTATTCTTATATGCGTATGTTGAGTGTGCAGGTTGTACAGGTTACGCATATAGACTGGACTGGACGGCCTCAGTACGGTGAAGGATGGCATGGAGGCAAGCTGGAGGTTTGCGTGCGCATCTGAGGGACCTTGGTGAGCAGGGACGATGAGCTGATGGGCGTGGACTTCGAGGCATGCGTGAAGGATGGCATGGAGGCAAGCTGGAGGCTTGCGTGCATCCGAGGGACGGGAGCCGAAGATGAAGAGGGCGCGAAGGCAACAGTCGAGGCTGCGGAGGAGGAGTCAGTCGAGTCGTGAGAATACGAGTGCAGTGTGATTGTACTCGGGAAATCCTAGGGTTTGAGTGCGGAGTGGAATGTACTCAGGATGGGTAACCTTAGGTGGGTGAGTAGACCAGTCGACTGGCCTGGGGGCAATCGACTGATGGAACTCACAGAAAGGTCTCAGCCTGGGACCAGTCGACTGCCCTGGGGGCAGTCGACTGGTAGGTGGCTGGTAAGCTGACAGAATTGGAACGTTGGGAGTGTCAACGGTCGAATCTGGCTGGCACCAGTCGACTGCCCTGGGGGCAGTCGACTGGTAGCGAGAAATCAGCCCCGAGTCTTATTTAAAGAGGACTTCGTGGTGGCTGAGTTTCTTGACGAAACTCGCTTGGGTAAAGCGTGTTAGTAGTCTATTGTGCTCACAAAGCTTCCGAGGTGTTGTGGTGAGGTTTCTCCACCCACAAGGAGCGACACGTGATAGCCGGAGGTTATCCGGGGAGTGATCCACCGACGGATTGTTGGATTAGTCACCCGGCCGGGGTGGATACCAACTAAATACGGTTTGTTAGCATTGTATTTATTGTTTTATTTGTATTTCCACTGCGCAAACAATCTTGTAGGAAGAAGGGGTTCGGTAAATCGCTATTCACCCCCCCTCTAGCGTACGGCATCGATCTTACAGTTGGTATCAGAGCGAAGGACCGCTCTTGATCGGACTAACCGCCGAGGGAGCATACGCTAGAGGAAATGGAAGGTGAAGGTCCACTTGGGGACGAGATTTACACACCACCGGCCTACGACAATGAAGATTTTGCATATTGGAAGTCGAGGATCGAGATGTGGTTCGGAATGGATTGGGCATGCCGAATTGCGCTTGAAGAGCCCTTCGAAGTTCCAAAGGACAAGCACGGGAAGAAGCTTCGTCCTAGATATTGGGATAAAGAGCAACAAGAACAATTCCGAGCCAATGAGAAGGTAACAAATATTTTGGTTGATATATTACCTAACGACATCTTGAGTTGTGTAGGGTCATATCAAAGTGCATGTGAATTATGGAGCAAGGTGAAAGAGTATCATGAGACTCCTACAAAATTCAAGAGCCTAAGGAGAAAAGCCCCGTGATTCAAGAAGAGGAAGAAGAAAGTGAAGAATCATCAACCTCCTCAAGAGAAGAAGAGGAAGAAGGCTCCACATCAAGGATTGAGGGGGAGGAAAGGTCATCCTCAACACCGGAGCAAGAAGAAGTTAGTACCTCCACCAAAGCAAGAGCCAAAGACCACATTATATGCTTTGGATGCAATGAAAAGGGACACTACAAGGACAAGTGTCCAAAGGGTAAGAAAAAGGAGGTACAATCTAAACTCATCTCAATTCGATTAAATTCTAACATGAATTGTAGGAATGGAGAAGCCCAAGAAAAGAAAAAGAATATCCGATGCTTTACGTGTGGTGAACTAGGACACTACCACACAAAGTGCCCAAAGAGTGGAGAGCTCAAGAAAATGGAGCACCTGAGAAGATGGGAGAAGGAGGAGAGAAAGAAAAGAAGCTTCCAACAAGGAGAAGCTCCTAAGGTAAGTGAGGTAATTCCTAACCTTAAGTTAAAATGCAATTTCAATTCTAGCTCCTCTATGCATGTTAAAACTAGTGCAAATTATTCATCCATGCATGCTAGAAATCGTGATAAATGCTTGATTGTGCATAACAATGGTTTTAAATATCATGATAGGAATAGGGTTAACAAGATAGATCAAAACCTTAGAAAGGTCATACATCATGAAAAATCAAAGTCCTCTAGACCTAAGAATCAAGGCAAAAATCCCAAGAAGGGGAGGGATGTGCCTAGAAAGGAGGGTAGGTCTAGGAATGTCCAAAGTGGACATGTGGATTCTAGGTTTAGGAACCTAGAAAGGGAAAATCAAGCTTTAAGGGAAAAGCTTGATAGGTTAGAGAAAACCCTAGAGAGATTCACCGTTGGATCTAAGGGTTTGGATATGGTGTTGGGTGGTCTAAAACCCAACAATGATAGATCGGGTCTAGGATACCGATCTAGGGTCTCCCATGCCAAGGAAAAGAGATATGCTAGGGTAGCATATGATTATGGCAACAAGGGGGAGTGCAAGAATGGCAAGGGAATTCCATCAAAAGGAAAGGAAAAGGTCTTAACTAAGGACAAGGGATCCAAGGTTAAGAGGGTTGAGTTCGTAGGCCAAGAGTCACCGGAGGTTCACCGGTGTGGTTTAACATTTGTTGAGTCACCTAGGGAGGTGGCTAGGGCTAAGAGCTCAAGGGAGAGCTCAAGAAGCCTTTGGGATATATGGTGAATTAACCTTAGAAGGGGTGCTCCTAGTGGTCTAGATGGACCATGGAGTGTGCCAAAAGAATTGGAGACGGACTTGAGTCTCAATTCTTGGGTTTTGGCACGGTGTTTTTGAGTTTCATGCATGGAAATATGACATTGGGGTCATATTGCATGAAAATTGGTTTTTGGTGTGTAATTGCCATCTAAATCAATGCTAGGGATGCATTGTGGGGTGGCATGGGCAAAGACATCAAGGGGAAACCAAAACTAGGACTTTTGGTTAAGGGTTGAGTGAACCTTTTTGCTAGTTTTTGGGTTTTGTGTCAAACTTGAGAATGGTGATAGATACATTTTGGAATGTATTTTTCCCAAGTAGATATGGGTACCACAAACCTCTCCACAAAATTTAGGAATTTTTGGAGATTTGTGGAATTTTTGGCGCATTTCTGAATTTCGTCAGAAATGCTGAAATTTTAAACTTTCAGAGTATCAGTCAACTGCCATTTTGGCAGTCGATTGGTCAAGGACAATTTTTGTATCAACAGCTTGTTTGGTGTCCAAATGATGCAAAACAAGTGTATGGGGGGCTAGTACACAGTGTTTGTAACGCCCGCTTTTTTTTTTCTTTTGACCACCATAAAGCGGCGTTACGTTAACATACTTAGGGCATGTAAACATCATAATGCAGCGGAAAACTTTAAACTTACACCTACATGCACTTTCTACCATTCCTAACATCATAACATACCTAGCATCATGTCATATTTTAGCATCATGTCATACTTAGCATCATGTCATACTTTAGCATTCTGTCATACTTTAGCATCATGTCATATAGTCATAGTCATATTCAAGTACTTAGTAGTAAAGGTAAAGTTCTATCATAAGACAAGCAACATATGGTCTCTTGGCCAAGTCACTATCATACACATTCTGCAATGCCCTCCTGCTGCTTCCTTATTGTTCCTTTGCGTGATCTGCGGTATAAGAAAATAAAACTATAAGCACACAGGCTTAGTAAGACTCTTTCCTACTCACTAAAACCATCCGTCACTTAATCATAAACATATGAAACATTAGCACACTTAGCGCTTTACTTAGAACATCATCCTTAACATCACTTAGCATTCATTGGACATGTCATGGACATAGCTTCATCCTATTCATAGCATGGCATAACATAACCGTAAACATTCGGATATGGCATAATACTTGACATCACATAAACATCGTAAACATTCATAGCATGGCATAGTACTTGATATAGACATAAACATCGTAAACATTCATGGCATGGCATAGTACTCGATATAGACATAAACATCGTAAACATTCATGGCATGGTATAATACTCGACATAGACATAAATAAAATCATGACATAAATCTAATTACAATCATGGCATCCCCTACTAGCATGAGCATGAATAAAATAATGGCATTCTAACGTAACATAACATAATTAAACCATGGCATCCTAAACTAACATAATCATCAATGAACTCATGGCATCCTAACTTAGCATACACATAATTAAAGCATGACATTCTAAATTAGCATAAAATCATGGCATCCTAAACTAACATGAATATAGATAAAATCATGACATACTAAACTATCATAAACACAATTAAAGCATGGCATTCTAAACTAGCATCAAATCATGGCATACACATAAATAACATCATGGCATAAACGTAAATAATATCATGGCATAAGCTTAAATAATATCATGGCATAAACATAAATAAAATCATGGCATAAACACGAATAAAATCATGGCATAAACATAAATAAAATCATGGCATAAACATACCTTCATAACATACTTTTCGTGAACATACTTTTCATAACATAATGCATAACATGAATGGATGCATGTGGCAATCGTGCATATATATATATATATATATATATATATATATATATATATATATATATATATATAAGGATGCTTAATCTTGAAAACATGCTTTTAACATAATCATAACTTTCATTGGGCCCTGGCTTGTACCACATTCATTCATCATATGCGCGCATCCCTAAGTAAATACGAGGTAGCTAATCTCGACCTACTAGGGTAAGGACAGCTTCATCGGTAGTCCCGAACCGTAAGGACAGCATCATCGGTAGTCCCGAACCGTGGACAGCATCATCGGTAGTCCAGAACCGTGGACCTTACTTAGGTCCGGTACAAGCCCATAAAATAAAATAAATGCTTTCATATGCTTCTTCATTCATCATCATTCATAGTATATTCATTCGTTCATCATTCTTTCATCATCATTATGCCTTAAAGGCATCATCATGCATAGCATATTCATTCATTCATCCTACTTAACCTTCATTCATCATTTCCATTCTTAGACATGGCATAGGTACACATCATTCATGTAGCATGGCATACACACATAAGCTTGGCATACATTCATATCATTCGTAAGACATGGCATACATACATATCATTCATACATCATGGCATACATACATATCATTCCTAAATCATGGCACATGTCTAAACATTCTATATTTCATGACATATAAGCTAAAGGTTTAGTTAACATGGTATTCTTCCACCTTACTTAAGCATACCTCCTAATAACCTATACCCAAGCATCTTGGTAGGGTTATCCCAGCTCTAGTCCCAGGTTAGATCCTTGGCCGAAACTTCCAGGCCATGGGGGCATGGAGAAATTCCATTAAAACCCCAAATCAATTGCTTAAACCCTACCCATACCTTACCATAGGCTATTGGGCCCTTACTTGAAATAAGTCCTAGCTTCCCACCCTAATAGGGTACTTGGCCGAAACCCATAGGGTATCTAGCCCATGTGACACATTCACATAAACACCCTTCATCTCCCTTATATCATGATAAAACCTAAAACATATACTTAGGGTTTAAAACCAACCTTACACATGGGTCTTTCATGTTGGCCGAAACCCTAGGGTACTCTAGGGTACCCCAAAAATTCCCAAAAATTATATTTACTTACTACACATCATAAGGGAACATTAATCAACATTATCAAGATTTTTGGCATAATTATAGACCCCAAAATCATGGTGGCCGAAACCCACAAACCTAGGGTTCTTGGTTTCCTTTCCTTCTTGTTGGCCGAATCCCATAGGGTCTCTAGGGTACTCCAAAAATTCACAAAAATTATATTTACTTACTAAACATCATAAGGGAACATTAAACAACATTATCAGGATTTTTGGCATAATTATAGACCCCAAAATCATGGTGGCCGAAACCCACAAACCTAGGGTTCTTGGTTTCCTTTCCTTCTTGTTGGCCGAAACCCATAGGGTCTCTAGGGTACTCCAAAAATTCCCAAAAATTATATTTACTTACTAAACATCATAAGGGAACATTAAACAACATTATCAGGATTTTTGGCATAATTATAGACTTTTAAATCATGCTGGCCGAAATCCATAAACTCAAGGACCTTGGTTTTTCTTTCCTTTCAACATCTCATCCAAAAACTAACCCATATATCATGCTAAAAATCATGGAAATCATAGATAACTATTATACCACAGGTGAGGGAGTCTTACCTCTGGGTTTCTAAATTTTTAGACCTTGGATGGAGAGAAGGAAGAAGACTTGATGTCTCTTGACCACACCTAGTCCTTGGATCCTTGTAAGAACTTTAGATCTTGGGTGATGGAGCCTTGGTGGAAGCTTTTCCAAGGGAGAACTCTTCCTTAGAGTTTCGGCTAGAATGAGGAGGGAGGAGGGGAGCAAATGCACTTGATGATGAAGAGAAGTAACCCCCCCTAACCCCCTTTTTATAGCTCCTTTAAAGAGGCAAATGAAGAGTCTTTCATGACCCTTCATCTCCTTCTACTTCTTAACCCACCTCTACTTCATTTACTCATACAAATTCCTTGCTAGGTGAGTTGGTTAAAGCCTTCATGGTTGTACAAGAGGTCCAAGGTTCAATCCTTGGCCCATGCACCTTTATTTTTATTTTATTTTCATTTTATTTAAACCTTTTCCTCTAATTTTCGAAAATCCCCTTTTTATTTCAAAAATTCCCCAACAATCACCCATAATAGGCTAATATTCCTAAATAAATTCTTTTATATTTATATTAATTTTTACCTAATTAATACCCATTTTTGGGACCTATTTAAAGCTCATTCGTACCTAATTTCTTCATTAAAATAGGAAAAATTAGGCTAAGACTTACCCATAATCATGCTAATATGCCTAATTAAATCCTATTTATATTTATACTAATTATTACTATTNTGGAGATTTCGGTTATTGGAGGATGCGCATGAAGACGTGGTTTGACATGGATTGGGAGTGTATGATGATAATAGAAGAGCCTTTCAAAATTCCAAGAGACAAACATGGAAAAAGGCTTAGACCTAGATCTTGGACTAAAGACCAACAAGATCAATCTAGGGCAAATGACAAGGTAATCGATATATTGATTAATATTTTGCCTAACCATGTTTTGAGTAGTGTAGGTAAATATGAAAATGCACATGATCTATAGAAAAAGATAGAAGAAGTCCATGAAAACCCTACACGAGTAGAAGAAGAAGAACCCAAGGAAATGGGATTAATGGTCCAAGAAGAGGAGAAGGACCAATTGGATGAGGAGAGGAGCTCGACATCCGAAGAGGAGAAAAAGGAAAAAGAAACGGAATTGTCAACATCCGAAAAAGAAGAAGTATCCACATCCTCAAGTGAGGAAGAAAGTGAAAAAGGCTCCACATCAAGGATTGAGGGGGAGGAAAGGTCATCCTCAACACCGGAGCAAGAAGAAGTTAGTACCTCCACCAAAGCAAGAGCCAAAGACCACATTATATGCTTTGGATGCAATGAAAAGGGACACTACAAGGACAAGTGTCCAAAGGGTAAGAAAAAGGAGGTACAATCTAAACGCATCTCAATTCGATTAAATTCTAACATGAATTGTAGGAATGGAGAAGCCCAAGAAAAGAAAAAGAAGATCCGATGCTTTACGTGTGGTGAACTAGGACACTACCACACAAAGTGCCCAAAGAGTGGAGAGCTCAAGAAAATGGAGCACTTGAGAAGATGGGAGAAGGAGGAGAGAAAGAAAAGAAGCTTCCAACAAGGAGGAGCTCCTAAGGTAAGGGAGGTAATTCCTAACCTTAAGTTAAAATGCAATTTTAAATCTAGCTCCTCTATGCATGTTAAAACTAGTGCAAATTATTCATCCATGCATGCTAGAAATCGTGATAAATGCTTGATTGTGCATAACAATGGTTTTAAATATCATGATAGTAATAGGGTTAACAAGGTAGATCAAAACCCTAGAAAGGTCATACATCATGAAAAATCAAAGACCTCTAGACCTAAGGATCAAGGCAAAAATCCCAAGAAGGGGAGGGATGTGCCTAGAAAGGAGGGTAGGTCTAGGAATGTCCAAAGTGGACATGTGGATTCTAGGTTTAGGAACCTAGAAAGGGAAAATCAAGCTTTAAGGGAAAAGCTTGATAGGTTAGAGAAAACCCTAGAGAGATTCACTATTGGATCTAAGGGTTTAGATATGGTGTTGGGTGGTTTAAACCGCACCAATGATAGATCAGGGTTGGGATACCGATCTAAGAACTCCCATACCAAGGGAAAGAAATATGCTAGGGTAGCATATGATTATGGCAAGAAGGGGGAGGGCAAAAATGGCAAAGGGGTGCCATTTAAAGGAAAAAGAAATGACTTAACCAAAGACAAGGTGTCTAAGGTTAAGAGGGTTGAGTTTGTAGGCCAAGAGTCACCGGAGGTACACCGGTGTGGCCTAGTTATGGTTGAGTCACCAAGGGAGGTGGCTAGGGCTAAGAGCTCAAGGGGGAGCTCTAGGAGCCTTTGGGATATATGGTGAATGGACCTTTGGTGGGTTCCTCCTAGAGGTCTAGTTGGACCATAGAGAGTGCCAAAGGAATTGGAGACGGACTTGAGTCTCAATTCTTGGGCTTTGGCACGGTGTTTTTGAGTTTCATGCATGGAAATATGACATTGGGGTCATATTATATGAAAATTAGTTTTTGGTGTGTAATTGCCATGTAAATCAATGCTAAGGACGCATTGTGGGTTGACATGGGCAGAGACATCAAGGGAAACCAAAATTAGGACTTTTGGTTAAGGTTTGAGTAAACCTTTTTGCTAGTTTTTGGGTTTTGTGTCAAACTTGAGAATTGTGATAGATACATTTTGGAATGTATTTTTCCCAAGTAGGTATGAGTACCACAAACCTCTCCACAAAATTTGGAAATTTTCGGAGATTTGTGGAATTTTTGGCGCATTTCTGAATTTCATCAGAAATGCTGAAATTTCAGACTTTCAGAGTATCAGTTGACTGTCATTTTGGCAGTCGACTGGTAAAGGCCAATTTTTGTATCAGCAGCTGGTTTGGGGTCCAAATGATGAAAAACAAGTGTATGGGGGGTTAGTACACTATGTTTAGGACCATTAGGGATTAAAAGAACCAATAATTGGGTAATTATTGGGGTCTTTTTGATGTATGGCAAAGGGGGAGAGAAGTTTGGGTTTAAGTTGGGAAACAAAACTTACCTTTGCATGAAACCCTAGGTTTAGGGGGAGCTGAGTTTAAGGGGGAGTATGGTTGCTCCATTATTGACGTAAGGGGAACCTTGGAGAGGTTCTTAAAAAGCCTTTGTAAGTCCAATGTAAGGGGGAGCTTGGGAGAAGCTTTAAAAAGCCCGATTTGTTAGAAAATCGTAACTTGGAGGGTTAGGTGAGAAAAGTCCTAGCATGGAGGGCTAGGTGTTGGAAAATCCTAACTTGGAGGGTTGGTGGTAAATGTCCTAGAGGGCTAAGTGTGGGAAAATCCTAACTTGGAGGGTTAGGTGGTGAAAATTCTAGCTCGGAGGGCTAGGTGTAAAATTCCTAACTTGGAGGGTTAGGTGTGGGATACCTTGGGATAGAATCCATTTTTGCATTGCATATGCATTTGTTTAGCATGGTTGTTGCTATTGACTACTATCTTATTTCCCTAACTTAAATGGATTGTCAAACATCAAAAAGGGGGAGATTGTTGGAGCAATCAGCCCTAAGATGGTCCGGAGTGACCATAGGTTTTGATGTTTGGGCAAAGGGTTTAAGTTAGGTTTTCCCTTGTGTTCTTATATGTGTATGTTGAGTGTGCAGGTTGTACAGGTTACACATATAGACTTGACAGGACGGCCTCGGTACGGTGAAGGATGGCATGGAGGCAAGCTGGAGGCTTGCGTGCGCATCCGAGGGACCTTGGTGAGCAGGGACGATGAGCTGATGGGCGCGGACTTCGAGGTATGTGTGAAGGATGGCATGGAGGCAAGCTGGAGGCTTGCGTGCATCCGAGGGATGGGAGCCGAAGATGAAGAGGGCGCGAAGGCAACAGTCGAGGCTGCGGAGGAGGAGTCAGTCGAGTCATGAGGGTACGAGTGACGTGTGATTGTACTCGGGAAAGTCCTAGGGTCGAGTGCTGAGAGATGTGTACTCGGGAAGGAAAACCCTAGGTGTGTGAGTAGGGCAGTCGACTGCCATTGTGGCAGTCGACTGGTAAAACTCACAGAATGGTCTCAGGCCTGGACCAGTCGACTGCCCTGGGAGCAGTCGACTGGTAGGTGGCTGGTGAGCTGGTTGAGAATTCGAACGTTGGGGTGCAACGGTCGAATTTGGCTGGCACCAGTCGACTGCCCTGGGGGCAGTCGACTGGTAGCGAGAAATCAGCCCTGAGTCCTATTTAAAGAGGACTTCGTGATGGCTGAGTTTCTTGACGAAACTTGTCTTGGTTAAGGGCAAGTTAGTAGTCTTCGTGTCCAGAGCTTTGTTTGGTGTTGTGGTGAGGTTTCTCCACCCACAAGGAGCGACACGTGATAGCCGGAGGTTATCCGGGGTTTGATCCGCCGAAGGATTGTTGGATTAGTCACCCGACCGGGGTGGATACCAACTAAACATGGTTTGTTAGCGTTGCTTGTCGTTGTTAGTTTTCTTTATTATTGTTTCCGCTGTGCAACTAACAACGTAGGTACAAAAGAAGAATCGAAAAATGCTATTCACCCCCCTCTAGCGTACGGCATCGATCCTAACAGTTAATAATATAATTTGAATGGCTCCCCGAGGCCTACCCAAATCAATTTTAACAATTCATATTCAAAATAGGAAATTAAATTATAACAACTAACTTTAATTTGGGTGGCTCCCTGAGGCACTTCCCAAAGTAAAGAATTTTGTTAATAATTTAAAAACCAATTTGAATTTAATTGTCAATTAATGTTTCCATAAAATGTCTAGACTTTCATGAAAAGAAAGTGCCCAAAATTACGAGCTTTCCATAAATGGAAAGTTTCCAAAATTAAAAGGTTTTCAGAATTATTGTAAGTTTCTGGTACAAAGAAAACTTACGTATTTCCAAAATTAAGAAATTTTCAAAATTGGAAAGTTTTCAAAAATGGAATGTTTTCACAATTATCATAAAATTTCAGAAACAGAGATATTTCAAAAGTTTACGAAATTTCATGAGGATTTCCGAACTTTGAAATTCCTAAATCTAAAATTTATCATAATTGAAAAGTTTCCATAATTGAAAAATTTTCCAAAATTGAGATCATGACAAAGTTTTCCGCAAAATAATTATATGATTATGTCGAACACTAACCTCGCTCTGATACCATTGTTGGGACCGGGTGCATGCCAACGCGGATACGTATTGTAATTGTTACATAATTACATGCAGCGGAAACAAAAGCATGAATAATTTCGTAAATTATTCTAACACATATCCAAAGCATGCAATGTGTTCACATAATCGTAATATAAAATTTTTGCAGAAAAGGAAATTACTCTACAAATTACCTTGCGTAACTTGGAAGAAGGGACGAGATCCAACCGTTAGCGTCCATTGAAAGCTCTGCCTCTATTCGTATCCACGCTGAGTATCGTCGGGATGATTTCGCTAAGCCACGAGTTTCGTGTTCACGAGAACTACTAGATTCTCCGTGAACATGACGAAAATCGAGAGAGTAATCAAATCGAAAGACTCACCACCAAGGTTGACCGAAGAGGAAGAACTTCGTCGCCTTGATGCTTCTCCTTGTGCTCACGACAAGAAGAAAGAAGGAAGGCCTATGGCCGGCCAAGAGAGAGGGAGAGAAGAAGAGGAGAGAGCCCAAGAAATTCTTGGATGGATCATCTTCCATGGCACCCCTTGGGTCCTTTATATAGGGAGAGGTTTCTTAATTCCCAAACAATACTCTCCTTGATTATGGAATAATTTCTCAATCAATCCATAATCAAGGCTCTCATGATCAAGCTTCTTCTTCTTGATTATGGAATAATTTCTCAATCAATTCATAATCAAGGCTCTCTTTCTTTTGGAATGATTATATAAAATTTATAAAACAAACCAACCATTGGTTCATTATATAAAATTTTATAAAATAAACAAACCATTGGTTCATTATATAAATTTTATTAAACAAACCAACTCATGGTTCATTATATAAAAATTTATATAAAATTTATATAACCTTTTATAAAATAAACCAACCTTTGGTCTATTTTATAAAACAAACCAAAATAGCCTTATCCTCTTATGGTGGCGGCCGGCCATGACAAGAAGAGAGGAGGCTCCCTTCCTTGGCCGGCCCATCTAACCCCAATTGGATCAAATCCCTTAATGAATTAAACTTATTTAATTCACCCATTAAGTCTTTAAAAGACTTAGCCATTCTATGCTTCCGATGCGTCTGAAATAAATTCAGTTTTGACTATTATTTGGACTTACCAAAAATAGTCTATCTCGATTGGAGAATCCAATTCTCAACTCGTTTTAAATCCTTCGAATTACTCGTTATGCGTGTGACCAAATAGGCTTTCAATTTATGTTGGCCATCCATAATTAACTAATTAATTATAGAATGATCATGAGTGGCACCTAGTAGTACATCATGATCCCCAATTAATTGAAAGATCAACGGTTGACCTCAGAAATGATTCTGAAACCCTTCAGCAGCTATAATGAATCGTGCCCCATTCCTTTCACCATCTTATACCCACTTGGTTCAGGACATGGTCTATTTGTGCCAGTCCCCACTAGGCTGACTACGTCACACCTAGCCCAAGTAACGTTTCCTCGTCCTATGGATTCTAATTACTCTCATGTATTTAAGAGATTCATACTCTGAACATGTCATGCTTTGGCCAGAGGCTTCGAGTAACAATCCGACGATAGGCCTCGACTATACATCTCCGCGCAAGGACTGGTGAATCCTTTGTAGGCTGTTCAAACATCTTCGGGCACTTCGACTTATACCCAATCATCTTGGGTCCATACCTCCTTGGAAATGCTTGCTTAAGATGTCAAAGTATAAGTCTCCATGACTAAGATGACTTGAACACCACAAGTCAAAGGAACATCGCACTTAAGCTGCAGTAAGAACTTCACTGACATATCTATATGTAGACTACATATGAAGTTTTACAGTCAGTCACTCCAATGAACTAGTTCCCTTAACTAGCATTCATGTTTATCTCCGGACATCTCCATGTCACCAGCCAGTGAGAATCAGCTGATTAGAGAATAACCCATGCTAGTCTCAACAGAATTGATAGTGTCCGTATTTATCAATTCATCGACTAGGGACAATTTCAATACTTCACAATTGCACATGTAGAGATAATCACTAGTTGTGAATTCATCACAAATTCTCTCATGCTGTGAATTGTATTGCAGACATTCAGTAAATGAGCTTAAGATTTTAATCAAATAATCATGTATACTCAAATAGTGAATATTCATTTATTAAAAATAAATGATTACAATCATAAGGCGATTGCCTTAGGACACTTCTCTCATGTCACTAACAGTAACCAACTGTTCCTGGCGCCCGGGACCTCCCGGGCGCCCTACCTAACACTGCTATATAAACCACCCGAAAGCTCTTCATTTTGCCACACCCAAAACACCTCTCTTCTCCAACTCTTCTCCTTCCAAGGTGACCGAACTACCCTCTCGTGCCTTCAACCACTTCACCTCGACCATGCCTCCCGAGCGGCTACTCGGTATAATTTTTCTTACGCATTTAAAATTATTTTTCTTAATTCTTTTCCTTTAAATGCATGCTTCTTATCTTAGAAAACGCCGAGCAAACCAATCAAACCCCAGTACCGAACCTAGCCCCGACCCTAGGTTCCCAACCTTGGAACTTTGCAATAAATTTGCTCGAACAACATATAAACCTATAAAAACGAGTTACCTAAATAGGCAATTCTTCACTCAATCTTGTCCATTAGCCATGAATGTCATCAACTTTTACCAACTAGACAACCTTGTATTCTGCACTCATCCAATTAACACAACCTTATGTGCAGAATTCTATAACAATATAGTTAGGCAGAATGATCTTATGTTTGTCACCACCGTTCAAGGGATGCCCTGGACAATCACACCTTCGTTGCTCAACCGATTTCTTGGACTACGACTCTCTCGGTCCATCTTTTGCTGCTATCCTCCTCGAGATCCTCCTTTTGATGCTCCTTACTCTCACATTGACCTAGACACTCTATACTCCTACTTCTATAGGGATGCTAGAAACCCTTTGGCCAGACGATTTCAGTCTGTTGACCTTCAGGTCCAGGACTACGCTCTTTATAGAGTTCTAGTCCGCTACATTCTACCGTTATCCACTAGGGACGTCGCGACCATGCGACCGTTTCATACCTTCCTTTTATATGCATTGATCCATCATCATGATATCGACATTGGACTCCATATGTTCCACACGATTCTATATGCGTCCAGTGTTACCACTCAGGGGCGGGTACGCACCCCTTACTGCCACATCATCACCTCCATTCTTCATCATCACGGTCGTAACATTACCGATGGAGAGATGACCGTGATGACTGAATTTGATGAGATAGGGTTTAGGAATTTTTCCCTAGCTGGTATAGAGGTCTCGGGTACTGGAGTTTTATCGTGGAGACGTCAGCAAGCCGGACCCCAGATTGACTCAGATGAGGATATTGAGATTGATGTTACAGATCTGGCGGCCGAGATTCGACAGCAGATGGACGAGTCCCCACCTCCGACGACTGCCGAGATGCTAGCTCTACTTCGGATCGAGGTACATAGTCTGAGGGAGGAAGTAGAAGCTAATCACGCGGAGTATATGGATGCTCGCCGAGCCGATCGAGAGACCAGCGACGCACAGTATCATGAGATGATGTCGCTATTTCGATCCTGGCAGCCAGGCTCATCCGATCGTCCCGGTCCCTCCTCCTAGATTATATTGGCATTGTACTAGTGACTGTTTGACTGCCCCTACTCAGTAGGGTCGACTTGTATTTGACTATGGTATGACTGTGCTGGTTCTCTCTTTTGACCAGCTGACTTATGGAGTTGACTATTTGCTTTTCTTGATTATCTGATCATTATCTAGGGTTATGTTTGGTAGAATAGGTTTACTCTACTTCTGTTTTTAAACTACTTTACTTGATTTTCAAAATCTTTATTGCAATTAAAAAAAAATTTGTTTCGACTTAGTTTTTATTTAAAACTACCCCCTTCAAAACTAGGGTTTTTCTTCGCAAATGGACTTAGCCTAGACCCTAACCCTAGAAACTGCATGCACCTATAGATCTAGAAGTCAGCATCTCACAAGCACCTTAAGGTACTTTTGATTGATAACCTAGAATGGGTTGAGATGCTTAGGTCTTTGCCTTAATTCAAGATGCTTTAAGTCAGTGCATCTGCAGTAATTGGGGCACTAAATACAAATTGAACAGTAATTAGGTTAAGTGTCAAGCTTAGAAAATCTAACTTGAACACAACACTTAACTTGACTAACCCTAGTGAAAACTTCTGTCTATAATAGTTAGTAGGTAGCTAATTGGGGCAGACAGGACCCGACAGAAATAAGTCAAATAGATTTGATTCAGTTTATATCTTGAATTGGTTCAGTACAGCACATTATTCTTTTGCTATATTCTTATGCAATTTTTGCTATATTACTTTATTTTTTTTGATATATGGCAAAGGGGGAGAGATTGGAAAGGAGAGAAGGTTTAAAAATTTTTCAAAAGTCAAAATTTTCTTTATCCTTTCTTCAAAAAGTGCTTAATCTAAGTTGCCTTCAAAACTATTTTTTTTTAAAACTGTTTCAAATTACTTAATCTAAGTTGCTTTCAAATTTTTTTAAAACGGTGTCTAAGTACTTGACCTAAGTTGATTTCAAAATTGTTGTTACGTACTTGACCCAAGCTATTTTCAAAAGTGTTTCTAAGTACTTAAACTTAAGCTATGTTCAAAACTTTTTCTAAGTACTTATCTTAAATAGAAAAGTTTTTAAGTAAAAAGTTTCTAAAGTACTAAAGAGATTGAATTTTTTTTAACTCAAAAATTCCTTTAGTAATAAAAACATTAGAAGATGTTTAGAAAATTTCTACTAAGTTATTGACTTGAAAATTTCTCTAAAGTGTAAAATTTCTAAGTATAAATTTTTTTTTAAGTGCCCAGCCAAATTTTTTTGGAAAATGTTTTCTAAAACTTCTTTTGAAATATGTTCTAAGTGTTAAAAAATCAATTCCATTTTTAGACTGAGAAATTTTTCAAACCTCATGAACCTTTGAAAAACCTAGGGGGAGATTCCTTCCAGGGGGAGGAAACTAAACTGATATTTCACCTGTTTATGATTAACTTAACTTTTTGAACCGGGTTGCCATAAATTAAAAAGGGGGAGATTGTTGGTGCAGGCAGCATCCAAGTCAAACCTGTGTTTTGATATTGGCAAAGGGTTCAAAAGTTAAGTATTATTTGTTGACTAATATGTTACGTGAGTATGCAGATTGAAGTCCTAGCGAAGGACTGCTAGGCACCTAGCGAAGAACTGCTAGGCATTGAAACCCTAAGACCTGGCGAAGGACTGCTGGGCACCTAGCGAAGGGCTGCTAGGAGTCGAAGACCTAGCGAAGGACTGCTAGGCACCAGGCGAAGGACTGCTAGGCACCAGGCGAAGGATTGCTTGGTACCGAAGACCAGGCGAAGGATTGCTAGGCACCAGGCAAAGGACTGCTTGGTACTGAAGACCTGGCGAAGGACTGCTAGGCACCTGGCGAAGGACTGCTGGGCAAAAGTCCAACCGGAGGAGCCGGTTGGCAACAGGTAAATTCTCCTGAGAGGAGTAGGTGAGGGCGCGTTCCCCGTTGAGGGAACAGTAGGTGTCGGTTCGACCTAGGGTTCCATTTTGGAGACCCAAAGTCAGAACCAAGACAGCTACGGCTGTAAAATTCACTAACATTCTTGCTTTGTTTTGTTTGGTACTAACCCTGGATGCAGGACCGAAGGAACGAGTTTCTGCAGCTCAGAACGCCCCAAAGGAGAGGGGTAGCAGCTGGGTTAGGCGCCCGGGAGGTCCCGGGCGCCCAAGGTCAAAGCCAAACAAGAGTTGAGCAAGAAAATGCTTCGGAAGCTCACTGGGACAGGCGCCCCCAAGCTCCCGGGCGCCCCCGTGCTCCCAGGTGCCCTGGATGCCTCGGGCGCCCTGGGTCCAAACCAACAAAGCAATTGGATTGAATTCAGCCGAGAAGCCTGTTGATCAAGTCAACCCGGGCGCCCCCTGTGTCCCGGGCACCCCCGTCAAACCTCGAGCCCGATCCTGGAGGGATAAGGGCTGACCGAGTTCCGGATGAAGGTTTACGGATCGAGAGACACGTGGAGGGCGCCCCCAGCGTCCCGGGTGCCCCCAGGTGCACTATGAAAGGGGCTCAACCCCCAAGGCTTCTGAACACACTTTTCCTACACCTCAAAACTCTTCGCTCAAGCGCTCTGCTCCGGAAACTTCTGATCTCGATGTTCTAGCGCCGAGGACGACCCTACGCACTGAAGAATGATCCACACCGGGCGCTGGTAACGAAGAGTTAGATTTTTGTTTTTACTACATTAATACTGTACGACTTTCTGTAAAACTTTGCGCCTTATAGAATTGCCCGCAGTAAACGGTCAAGGACCGTGGGCCTTGGAGTAGGAGCCGACCGCGACTCCGAACCAAGTAAAAAATCTTGTGTTCGCGTTTGTTGTTTTAATTTCCACTGTGCATTCTCTAATTTTATAATCCGAAATGGTTTTACGATATTCACCCCCCCCCGCCTCTATCGTATTCTCTCGATCCAACACTTCCCTCATCGACGCTCACCACAAAAGGAAGAAGACTCTCCTCCCTTTGCCTAGTGATGGTAGCTCACGGTATGGTTGAGGGAAGAAGAAGAAGAGAAGAGAAGGTGAACACCTTCTCTTTGCCGTAACCTAGGAGAGAGAAAAGGAAGTGAGGAGAGAATACTTGGGTTGGATTGATTAAACCTTGGTTTCTTGATCTCATAGGGTGTTTATATCTGTGGGTTCCTTGATCGAGTAGAACTACTAAAATGCATGGTCATGCTCAAATGAGTCAATATGAGATATTGAAGAGGGTTTACCCATTAATCTCACTATCTTGTCAACCTAACTTTTTGACAAGTAAGATTAATAGTTGGTTCACTTCAGCGTTGCAAAATAATAGCAGTGCCTCCGATGGGGAGGATACTATTATTCGCATCTAAGTGTTTAACATTACACGACACTAAGAAAATTATTTCCGATTATGTGCCTTCCGATTGGGAAGTACACACGCTCTTCAATAATTTCCTATAGTCTTTTCCGACCCAGTGATCCGCAGAACAAGCCCATCCGATGGGGAGGAATTTTAACAAGCACGCACATGACAAACACATAACCAACATAAAGAAAAAGAAAATCTTAGATTTTCCAACTTTTCATGGCCTTGGTCTCCAATGCGCCTCCAGTCGTGTCTTCACCTCGTCCGCTCCTCCCATCCTTATGCGCAAGCTACCTTGAGGGATCTCCGAGCCGAGATGATTAACCAATCATTTACATCATTGATCCTATACTCCACGAAGGAGTGTACATAAAATCTAGATCAAATGTAAACGAAAAATTCGGCTAAACATGTGTCGTATTTAATTACAAAAATTAAATACTACCTAGCCTTGTTAACCCCGAGGATTTAATTAATTTACAAAAATTGCACAACCATCACATACATCAATTATTTGGTCATGATAAGTTGGAATCTAGTGCCTGAAACACAAAGTTAACCTACGCACATCCACATATCATCCAACAAAATAAAATATATGAAAATGTGCAAAAATTAACCAATCCTAAACATACAAAACCGGTAATCTCAGCTCTGATACTAATTGTTGGGTATGGCTTGGCGGGTTTCCCTAGCGAAGACTTGGTCATCCTTGAGAGACCTCTCCATATCTACGGATTAAAATTTAATCCGAATGGAGAACCGTCTCCCAACGACCATCTCGTCATTGTATCATTCGGTACAAATTACAACTTGGCCAATCACAAAGATCGCGCCTTGTAATTCTTCTAACCGAATGACCGCGAAAGAGACGACGAGTAGATCGATGGTTCTTGTGTTTATGGTCGGGGTCCAATTAATTAATTATTAAACATGATTAACAAATAATCAAAATAATAATAATTAATTGATATCCACATGAAATGACGAGACTAAAATAAAAGGAGCCAAGGAAGAGTATATACCTTCCGTTACCTTACGATCTTCTACCGTATGACCCTCCCCTCTTGGACGTCGTGTGGGCGATGATCTACCAAGAATCGTGGTCACCAAGTCGATCCCTTCTCCTTGCATCAACCAATCCCTAACCAAAAGGGATGCCGCCGACTGCTCCAAGGAAGAAGATAATCCAAACACAACCCCTGTCCTCCACCATCGGCGCCCGAGCTGTGAGCAACTGCATGAGCAACTTTGCTTGGAGAAGTCCAATTTGCTTTGAGCAGATTTTCTCCACAAAAGAAGAAGGTTGTGGACCTTCCTGCTCGCGTGAATTCTCCACCGAAGAAAAATGCTTGCTCACGCCTGCTCATGCGTGTTGGGGCAATCGGCCCGGGTATGATCTGGAGGATCATGATTTTGATGTGTGTGCCAATATAGTTAAGTTAGGGTTTGTAGTTGGACTAATATGTGTATGTGAGTGTGCAGGTTTGTAGGTACACATAGACTTCGTTGATGTCTTTAGGTGAAGGGTGGCATGGAGGCAAGCTGGAGGATTGTGTGCGCATCCGAGGGACCATGGGCAGAGACGATGAGCCAAGGGATGCAGACTTCGAGGCATGCGTGAAGGATGGCATGAGGCAAGCTGGAGGCTTGTGTCCGCATCCGAGGGACGAGAGCCGAAGACGAAGAGAGCGTGAAGGCAATAGATCGAGACTACGGATTGAAGAGTCGACCAGGTCGTGAGGGTCCATGTGTGAGTGTTTGTACTCAGGGACTAAGCCGGGAGGGTTTGAGTGCGGAGAGAAATGCACTCGGGAGTGTAACCCTAGGCTTAGTAAAGGACCAGTCGACTGCTCTGGGAGCAGTCGACTGGTAATGACTGGGGATTTGAACGTTGGCTGTAACAGTCAAATCTAAGCGGGACCAGTCGACTGCCCCAGGGGCAGTTGACTGGTAGCGATCATTTACTACTCGAGTTCTATTTAAAGGAGTACATTTAAGGCTACAGTTCATTGGCGAAACTTGCTTGGTCAAAGCTTGTTAGTAGCCTATTGTACTCAGGTAGTGTCCAAAGCTTGTGGAGAGGTTTCCCCACCCACAAAGAGCTACGAGTTCTAGCTAGAGGTGCTCCAGGGAATCATCCACAGACGGATTAGGGATCGCCCACCTTACGGGCAGTCATGGAGTAGGAGTATCATCTCCAAACCACGTACATTGGTGTGTTTCTTTCTTGTTTTAGTTTAGTTTTTTTATTTTAGTATATTCCGCTTGTGCAACTAACCTTGTAGGAAGAACGGATCGAAAATTTCTATTCACCCCCCCTCTAGCATGCTACAACGTTCTAACAAGTGGTATTAGAGCTTAGTGAGCTCATCTACGGACTAACTACCGAGGGAGCAAGAAAGCTAGAGAGAAAAATGATGGAAGACAAGCTAGGGGATGATATCAACACACCACCCACATATGACCATGAAGATTTTGCCTATTGGAGAGCAAGGATGAAGACTTAGTTTTGAATGGAGTGGGAGTGCATGGTGATGCTAGAGGAACCATTCGAGATTCCAAGGGACAAGCACGTAAAGAAGCTCCGACCTAGATATTGGACCAAGGAGCAACAAGCTCATTCTAGGGCAAATGAGAAGGTAATTGGTATTTTAGTAAATATTTTACCTAATAATATTTTGAATGGTGTAGGGGAATATAAGAGTGCCTATGAGTTGTGGAACAAAGTGGAAGAATTTCATAAGAACCCTACCCGAGCTCAAATAATAGAAGAACCAAAAGAAGTGAGTTCAATGACCCAAGAAGACCAAGAAGAAAAAGAGTTATCAACCTCACCAATTGAAGTGGTCCAACTAAGTGAAAGATCATCCACTATATCAAGAGAAGAAGAGGAAGTATCAACTTCAAGAATTGAGGGGGAGGAGAGACCCTCATCCATACAAGAAGAAAAAGCTCCAACCCCCACCAAAGCAAAATCAAAAGAGCACTTCATATGCTTTGGATGCAACAAGAAGGTGTTGGATCGAGAAGAATGATAGAGGGGGGGGGGGTGAATATCGTAAACGTTTTGGATATAATTTTAAGAGAATGAGCAGCGGAAATTAAAAACACAAACACAAACACGAACACAAGGATTTACTTGGTTCGGAGTCACGGTCGGCTCCTACTCCAAGGCCCACGGTCGTTGACCGTTTACTGGGGGCAATTCTATATGTGCGCAAAAAGTTTATAGAAAGATTACAGTTGTAGTACAGTAAATTAAAACTTAAGCTCTTTCGTTACCGACGCCCGTTGTAGATTGTACTTCTGAGCAGAGGGTCGTCGTCGGCGCTTCACTTTCGAGATGGAAGGTTTCCGGAGCAGAGCGCTTGAGTCGAAGAGCGTAGTTGCGTTGGAAGAAGGTGTTCAGAAGCCTTGGGGGTAGAGGGCTATTTATAGCAGTCCTGGGGGTGCCCTGGATGTTGGGGGCGCCCTCTACGTGGCCTTCGATCTGCAACAATCTCGGTCAACTCTTATCCCACTCGAGTAGGGCTGAGGCTTGACTGTGGGGGCGCCCGGGACGCTGGGGGCGCCCCGGTTGACTTGGTCTGCTGGCTTCTCGGTCGGTTCACTTCGTTGGCTTGAACCCAGGGTGCCCTGGGCACTGGGGGCTCCCGGGACGCTGGGGGCGCCCGGGACACAGGGGGCGCCCTGGCCCAGTAAGCCTTTGAAGTGCTTTTTTTGTTCACTGCTTTGCCTTGACCTTGGGGGCGGCCGGGACCTCCGGGGCGCCCTACTCAGCTGCTGCCTCTCTCCCTTGAGGCGTTCTGAGCTGCAGAGACTCGTTCCTTTGGTCCTGCATCCAGGGTTAGTTGCAAATACAATAAAACAAGAATATGTTATGATTATACAGCCTTAGCTGTCTTGGTTCTGACTTTGAGTCTCCAAAATGGAACCCTAGGTCGAACCGACGCCTACTGTTCCCTCAACGGGGAACGCGTCCTCACCTATTCCTCTCAGGAGAATTTACCTGTTGCCAACCGGCTCCTCCGGTTGGACTTTTGCCCAGCATTCCTTCTCCAGGTGCCTAGCAGTCCTTCGTCAGGTCTTCGTTACCAAGCAATCCTTCGCTTGGTGCCTAGCAGTCCTTCGCTAGGTCTTCGTCTCCTAGCAGTCCTTCGCTAGGTGCCCAGCTGTCCTTCGCCGGGTCTTCGGTTCCAAGCAGTCCTTCGCCTGGTGCCTAGCAGTTCTTCGCTAGGTCTTCGACTCCTAGCAGCCCTTCGCTAGGTGCCCAGCAGCCCATCACCAGGACTTAGGGTTTTAGTGCCTAGCAGTCCTTCGCTAAGTGCCTAGTAGTCTTTTGCTAGGACTTCAATCTGCACACTCAAGTAGCATGTTAGATAAACATAACATCTTAACTTTTGAACTCTTTGTCATTTATCAAAACACAGGTTTGACTTGGGTGTTGTCTGCACCAACAATCTCTCCCTTTTTGATTTATGGCAACACAATTCAAAGTTAAGTAAAAATTATAACAGATTAAGAAATAAGGTTAAGACCAATATAGCAATTCTGAACAGTATAAAGTTTAAAACCAATTTAATTTTGAAAAAATTTCTCATACTCCCCCTGAATAATTATGTTATAAAACAACAATTAACTTAACTCTTAACTTTGACCTTTCCTCCCCCTTTGACATATATCAAAAAAAAATTTATGGGTGAACAACATATTTAACAGGGATTTTTGAGTTTTTCTAAGTGCTTCATGTTTTTGACAAATTGTTTTTCAAAAATAGAGTAAAAGCATTTTCACTATCAAAACTGTTTACACTTAGATAATTTTCCATTATGAAAAGTTTTGCAGGCCTAAATTTTGAAACAAACATTTACTTACAAGACCTAAAAAAAATTTTACTTAGGCAAAATTTCCATTCTTGAAGCTAAATTTTAAAAAAAATTCAACTTTTAGAATTGGGAAAAATTTTGTTTACTAAAGACAATTTTGCACATTTTAGACAAAATTGCTTGGATACACTTTGTGCATTTTGAAAAACATAATTCTTAAGAAATTTCTAGACAAGTTTTTCCCCAAAAAAAACTTTACTTAGAAATATTTGCCAAAATTTTCAAAAAGTTTTGCTTAGACAAATCTTATTTACTAAGGAAAATTTCACTTAAAAAAATTTGAAATACTTAGATACTTAGAAACGTTTGCTTTACTTTTGAAAAAAAATTCCTTTTTCTCTTTCTTTCTCTCCCCCTTAATGTGAAACTCTTCTCCTTATGTTTTAGATCATTTCTAAGATAAACTTTCATTGAAAAGGGGAAAATGTTTAAGGAAGAATTTAATTTCACTTTTTCAACTCTCCCCCTTGGCTATATATCAATAAAGAACTTTTGAAAAATATATTTTGAAAGAAATTTTAAAATTTGTGTATCAAAGCTTAAGAGTCTTGAAAATATAAAAATACTTAGCATAATTCTTGAAAGCATAGAAAAAAGCTTTAAATTGCAAAACTCCACTTTGAAAGGTATTTAAAAAAATTGTATTTGTAGGCAAGTGTTTTAGAAAATTCACGCACTTAGAACACTATTGCCTCGAAAAATATTAGTACTTTTGAAAACATTATATTTTGAAAAATAGAAGTACTTTAGAAAGATATTATGCATTTTTGAAGATATAAGTACTTTTGAAGATTATGTATTTTTGAAGAATATAAGTAGATTATGCATTTTTGAAAAATATAAGTACTTTTTGAAAAAAATGTTATGCATTTTGAAACCATAATATTTTACTTGACTAGGTTTCTTTTCCAGTCTGACACAATCCTAGGAACCCTTGTTAACTACAAGGACATTTTCCTAAGTGTCCTGGAAATTCTCAAAACTTAAGCAAATATTATTTCAAAAGGTATTTCAAAAATAATTTTATAAGCCAAAAAAATATTTTAAAATAATAATATTTTGTAAGACAAATTACTTATGTTTTCGACACAATTTTGAGAATATAGTGTATGGAAACATATTATTTAGAAATGTTTAATAAATCTTTTAATTTGACCTTCCCCTAAACTTGACACAGTCCTTGGAAGTTTGTTGACAACAAGTATTCTTCCTCTGAGTTCTTAGGGTTCAGTTCAGATTAAAAGAATTATTTAATAATTTCAAAGATAATTGCCAAAGAAAATACTTGTTAGAAATAATTTCTTTTGGTTTAGACTCTCCCTAAATTTGACACATCCTTGGAGTCCTTGTAGATCATTAAGTGGACCTCCTTTGTGTCTTTAGGGTTTATCAAAAATAATAATTTTGAACAACCTTTGAGTATGATAAGGAGATAATTTTTTTTTGAAAACACAATTTGAAATGATAATAATTCTTCAAAGAGATAGTAATATACCAAGGTTTTTGAGCCAAAATTTAAAAACCTTATTTTGAGATGATAATAAGTTTTAAAGCATAAAGTTTTTGAAAACTCTGAATTTTTCGAAAAAGATTAAAAAGAGCTCCCCTGTATCTGACACAGTCTGACTTTATCTAAGTGCCTTAAAGGATTTCAGTGTACGACTAGGATTGACTGTTTTGACCATGTTTGACTCAGTTGACTATGTTTGACCAATCAATAACTAAATCAAACAAGCCCTAGATTATATTTGAAACAAGTCTATTGTGATATTTAACATGAAATTCGATATATAAAAAAACAATTAGAGTTGAAAAAGTAGGGTACAGTAAACTGAATTAATTTGAAAACTAGAGATAATTTTGAATAACTTTTGAAAGCACTTTGAGTTTTATTTAGAAGGATAGTGAATTATGCTTTTAGGTCCTAGATGTCTCACCCAGTTCTACATGATCAAGCATGTTAACCTTATGGGTTTTTGTGAGACAGGTTTTAATAGAAGTAAAGATTTTATTTTGAAAAACTATGATTAGTTTTGAAAAGTTAAATTAATTTTGAAAACCATTTTAATGAATTTTAATTTATTTTGAAAAAATGG